>VMBQ01002696.1:3267-38446 GCA_007657795.1 Dreissena rostriformis
ATAATTGTTCATATACAAAATATATTTGTTCTATATTGCAAAGACTCGATTTAAGGATAAACAAACGGCGAATATTGTTTCAGTATCATAGCATTTATCAACCTTTTGTATGTGCTGTTCATTTGTAACACGTTTTGTTGTTTGTTTACATTTCACCGGAAGCAGGAGTTCTATATGGGTCAATACGGTCATATTTCAAAACGGTAGAAACATGTAGCCTGGTTCCCACGGTAAAAGTTAGATTACAAGATATATACTTATTCAAGTTGTCATGTTATTAAATATAAAAGCATCAGTTGCTACCGAATATCAGTAAATGAATGTCCATTTACACATCTTTGCATTTACCAAAAATAAACGCGATTTTTCGCACATAAAGATTTCATGTTATACCTTTATAAACTTAACATTATTCAAACTAGGATCTTTATTTTGTGAATATTTAGCACACACCAGAACTCAATTATACTTTTGAATCTGCAAGTAAAGACTATAAATATGTTTAAACAGAAGAAACAAACATGATAAAAGAAGAATGGTATAGTTTATGTAAAGACTCGGACCTCGAGCGGTGTTGGAATTATTTCCATCTACACTTCTTCACTACATATATTTATTTTTTATATTTCAAATGCGAACAAGTAGTGTCTTAATCTGCCGCCGTATGTAAATAACATGCTCTGACTGCTAGTTCCTGCTTGGAGATAAATAATGATTTAAAATGTAAATGCAACTGTCAAACAGGGTTAAATTTTAAAATGTAAGTGATTCACTATTACCACACATTTTGACCTTCAAGTTGAGTCTCAACACTATAACTGCTTAAGTAATTTAATTCACCACATGTCTAGATCAAATTATAAAAGTCTTCCGAATCTCCAACAGGCAATATTTGAGAACGCAGTCTAGGGAGAGAACTAGATTGAAATAGCTGAATGCTGAGGCGTTTTCCTTTTAGGCGCCCTACTCCTGGCATTCTAGCTAATCTAATAAACGAGGCGTTTAATGCGAATTTAGTGAATCTCTGATATTTTCAAACTTGATATTACCAAAGTTGTAGCTTAATATTTGCGGATTGCTTACTTATTTTTTATACCTCTAGGTTGGTGAACGCAAAGATTTTGAAAATCGGTTTACAATTACAAAATTGTGGCAATTACTCACGGGTAAGTAAAAAGATGCTCTGATACCTAAATTGCATGTGTTGGATCAAGAGATTTCATAGATTTATTAAATAACACAATGTTCATGTTGCTGAAATTCTTCAACCTTTCAACCTGTCCACTTTGAGAAGCATCATGTACTTTACCTTCTTAAAATGTGTGAATCTAAAAATTCAATAAAAACAAAACAAAAATCACCTTTTTTCGGCGGATCGTTACAGTTGTTGAAACGAGTTTAAAAACATGTTCAATCTACGATTTTAATCGACGCAATTCAACTGAGCAATACCTTTCTGTTATCCATCTGCCAATGAAATAATTGGTTACAGTAAAATGACTGTAGAACCAGGTAAACGATTTTCAACCATTCAGTTCATGATTTGTAAAATTATGTTTGCTTATGTTATGGTTTCAATATTTACGATTGCGAACTCATATTTGATGTCGATATATAATGAATGCAACATTAAGTAAATATATAACTTCAAAGTCACAAACGAGGCAAACAATAAACAAAGTCTCAACTTGATTTTAAAAGCTACATGGTGGCTGATATCTCTCATATCGTTCGGGCGCGTTGGCGGATTGGAAAGGAATTAGAGCGACAACGTCCCAGAACGACAAAAGGGCGCACATATCTTCATTGTCGTATGAGGCGGTGTTTATTATGTATCGTTTTATCATTTTCGCGCGTTTTCGACCTTTTTCAAACCCGCCAATACACAACAATAACATGAGACGCGTTCTGGGAAAACTTGGCTTAATGCATGTGCATAAAGTGTCGTCTCAAATTAGTCTGTGCACAGGCTAGTCAGAGGCGACACTTTCCACCATAAATGGATGTTCGAGAAGAGGAGACTTCCTTCTAAAGAAAACGACCATACTCGCGGAAAGTGTCGTCCCTGATTAGCGTGTGCGAACTGCACAGGCTAATCTGGGACGACACTTTACGCACATGAATTTAGCCCCTTTTCCCCAGAGCTAGGCCCATATGGCAAAACTCAGCCACCATAAACAGCGAATGTACAAATGGGTATAAATTAGTTTGGATGATATGGATGTTTCTACGAACTATACACGAAATCATTTAGTAACACTTCAGTACTGATAACTTTCTTATATTCAACGTTTATTGGACACGATCATGTCCTGAAGACTCCAAACGTCTTTTTCACATTTTCATTTTTGTATTCAAACCTTGTTTTTATAACGTTTAATTAACGACTTCAACTTAGATCTGGAACATTTAAAGGGACCTTTTAACGTTTTGGTAAATTGACAAAATTGATTTTTTTTTCAGATTCGCAAGTTTTCAATGTAGTTAGGATTGTTGTGAGGATACAGTAATACTGAACATTTACCATTCTCTAAAATATCTATTATATGCATCTTGTGACGATTTAAAAACCTGAAAACTATAAAGCGTTGCAACGCCAAACGATGAATAATTTGGAGAGTTCTGTTGTTATCGTTATATTTCGTGACACGACGAGGATTGCTTATATCAAGTATACAATACACAATTCATTATATGAGCACGGATGGCCGATTGGTCTAAGCGTTAGACTTTACTCCAGGGGTCAGTTGTTCGAGCCAAGTTGTGGATTACTTTTTTTCTTTCTTAAATTTTATCCTTTTTTTTACTGAAGCTTTTTAGTTCCAATGTTTACATTTATCAATTTAAAGCATTAAAAACACTTCAATACATGCCAAAATCTGTGAAAATGTCCTTTTAATTTTATCTGGGTTTTGATGATTAAAAAAAATGTGTAGTATTAACTTAAGACTGGTATTATTTGCCACTAAAGAAAATATGCTATTTTTGAACCCCATTTGATTCGTAACCAGAAAGATGAAGAGAAAACCAAACACATCTTAGCTTATGGCTTGAAAGTTAACCAGCCAAACAGTAAACGGAATACACACTAGTTAAGGTTCGGAAATATAGCGCATTGGGCAGTTAGCGAAAATACACGAACAGGAAATTGAACAAGGGCTGTTTGTTAAACATGCATGCCCCCCCATAGGGGCTGTCAGTTGTAGTGGCAGCCATTGTGTGAATACATTTTCGTCACTGTGAACGGTGGTGGTGGTGGTGGTGGTGGTTTTGACGNTTATTACATATATCAGTTATAAACCGATTTCCCAGGTGACGCAAGATTTGTCAGTACACTGGGTGAGGCATCAAAGAAGAGAGTGCCAGAAGAGTTAAATGAGTTAAAAGATCAAAACAAATAACCATACGTCTGAATATTTGCTGCAATATCATAAATTAAAATGTCGGGATGTCGTTCACAGAGTTCAGCTTCCTGTTGCGTTTCCTGCGTTCCCGAAAGTTAAGTCAGCTTGGTTCCCGGTAGACTTTAGAGAACTACTGGAAACAAAAACAAAGTCCCCTGCCTGGTACCGTGATGTGGACCCCACCGAGCAGATAATTGTTGAAATTATCAAGACAAGTATTGGCGTACAATTGCGTGATTGACATCGTTNTTCAGTCAGCTTGGTTCCCGGTAGACTTTAGAGAACTACTGGAAACAATAACAAAGTCCCCTGCGTGGTTCCGTGATGTGGACCCCACCGAGCAGATAATTGTTGAAATTATCAAGACAAGTAATGGCGTACAATTGCGTGATTGACATCGTTGGTTAAACGTTTATCCAACGTTAACATTTTAATAATACACATGTATGAATCAGAATGAACTCATGGTAAATGAAGTTGTGATGGAATATAATTCCTAAAAGGTTCGAATAGCGAATGGGTGAACGCTGATAGTTGGTTAGTATAAGCTTAATTTCTCAATAACAGTACTGTCTTTCTTTTGCAAATTATTGACACGTATATGACAACATAATTTTATATTTCATAAAAATGTTTTTACATATTCTTGCTTTTGCAATGTTTTTTTAATGAAGTGTTACGAGAAATATTAAATTATTAATCATATAATTTGTATTCTGTATAGATAGGGAGACCGTTTAATACACACCCAAGTGAACTAGATCGGCGTGTGAACATTATATCAACGTCCTGCATGACTTATCCACGTCTTTATTTATGTATTAAAGACAATGTACGTATGTATAAGTCTGAATAAACTGTCTGTTCTGTTCGTATCTAAACACCTTTTACTTTCTCATTTCAGATTTTATTGGATTCCGAAGACGCGCGATAAGCATGGNAATCTGTATTCTGTATAGATAGGGAGACCGTTTAATGCACACCCAAGTGAACTAGATCGGCGTGTGAACATTATATTAACGTCTTGCATGACTTATCCACGTCTTTATTTATGTATTAAAGACAATGTACGTATGTATAAGTCTGAATAATCTGCCTGTTCTGTTCGTATCTAAACTCCTTTTACTTTCTCATTTCAGATTGTATTTGATTCCGAAGACGCGCGTCGACGTGTGATCATCGATAGCTGGAGTGAGCTCCCTTCCTCCATAGTATCAGTGAAGAACATGGCATATATGAATCGCGTTCTGGGAAAAGGGGGCTTAATACATACGCGTAAAGTTTCGTCTCAGATTAGCCTGTGCAGTCCGAACAGGCTAATCAGGGACGACATTTTCATGCTAAACTTGATTTTCGTTTAAAAGAGACTTCCTTTAAACGAAAAATACCATACACGCGGAAATAGGTGTCCCTGATGAGCCTGTGCTGATTGCACAGTCTAATCTTGGACGATACTTTACGCACAAGCCCCGATTTCCAGAGCGCGGCTCATATTATCATCTATTGGATTGTCTAAACAAAGAAATCAATTAGAGGGTTCTGGAACGGCGGAGGCAAACATGTTTTAATTTTCCGCCGATTTCTACTTTGCTACTGTGAAGTAGCCAGCCTAAAATTGTATAATTATTACATTTCTAAATTAAACAGTAGGTTGTTGTCTTTATACTCGTACCGTTCGGCTGAACGTTTTGATTATTTTATCCCAAAAAAGTGAAAATAATTTGTACCGACAAATTATTTTAATCACAAGTGCACACATTGTAACTACCTTGTCAACAAATTGTTGGTTCAGTTTATAATGAACAGTAACTTATACAGTAACTTATTCAATAATATTATTTAATGCATGCGTTATTAAAAAAAAAGATTATTGGTGTGTCTTATCGACTTACCAATTTAATCACAGACATATGATAAGTATTTGCTTTGNGGGTTTCACATAATACGTCCCGTATTTTATACGGGCGTATAAAAAGTAAAAATAATTTGTACGCAACAAATTATTCTCATCACAAGTGCACACATTGTAACTACCTTTGTTCAGTTAATAATGAACAGTAACTTATACAGTAACTTATTCAATTATATTAATTAATGCATGCGTTATTTAAAAAAAAATATTGGTGTGTCTTATGGACTTACCAATTTAATCACAGACATATGATATAAGTATTTGCTTTTTGTCAGGTAAATTTGACACAGGAACGTCACAAAAGAGGTGCGGTAGAAAAAAAAATGCAGGACTACAATTCTCATATGTGACTTAATTATAATAGACACGTACATGCGAACGGCATAGTCGTCATACAAACATTACCTTGGGTCATTTGACAATAATGGGGCAAAAAAAATCATGTATTTCTATCAGGTAAGCCCAGTATGACACATATTTAAGCATCGCTCTGTGAAAAGGGGGTTTAATGAATGTGCGTAAAGTGTCGTCCAAACTTAGCCTGTGTAGTCCGCACAGGCTAAGCAGGGGCGTCACTTTACGCCTTAACTGGATTTTCGTCAAGAAGAGTCTTTCTTTAAACGAAAAATACAATACAAGCGGAAGGTCTCGTCCCTGATTAGCCTGTGCGGACTGCACATGCTAATCTGGGACGACACTTTATGCACGTGCATTAAACCCCATTTTCACAGAGCGAGGCTCATTATTATATAAAACATATAACAAGTTTAACAACTTTATTTGCAATCTGACCTTTACCGATTTAATATAATTTTTCGTTTAAAGGAAGTCTCTTCTTAGCATAATTCATGTTTAGGCGGAAAGTATCGTCCCTGATTAGCCTGTGCGGACTGCACTGGTTAATCTGAGACGACACTTTACGCACATGCATTAAACCCTTTTTTCACAGAGCGAAGCTCATTTGGATTCCTTTCATTTGGACTGGGAGGAAATTCTGCAGTATTCGAATAAGATTGCACAATGCGCGGCCCACATCTACAACGGACCCGCGTTTTTGACACAATATATGTCTCTTTGGGCCCCTTATGAAGTAGAAAAACAAAGAACGAGAATGAAGAACTGTGTGGATTGACCTGGAAGCTTTACTAAGCTCAGTGTAAGTCTTTCAAAGAGCATGAATACACGATGCATTAGGCGAGAAGGACTTCAATTGTTATGCATGTTAATGTAGAGAGATTGTTGTGGAAAGTAAATGTGTATACATAAATTAAAGTAAGTTGTGATTGGGGCAACGCAGATGAGTATGGATATAGATCGGTGAAGTGGATGTGTAAGTAGGGAAAACAGGCCTCGAAGAATTTTTCCAGAGCCACTCGCCCTGCAGGGCGAGTGAGCCTGACAATCCACTCGCACTTCACTTTAATCTTCTCGCCCTGCATTTAAAAAAATATCTATATTTATAGTAAAGATCAACCAGAACCTTTTTCTAAACTTAAACTATTAAATCATATATGTTTAATTGTTTTTTTTTTTATTGTTTTAAACCTTTCCCGAATAGATAGTAAAATCACGACTCGAACGATTCCCCAATAGGCAATACATCCGTATCATTCCGACTCTATTACTGCATACTNTTTTTTAATTAAAATTTATGAAAAATATTATATAGCGTACATTGAACGTAAAGATTTGATAATAAAGATGATACAATGACACTAGATATTTGACATATTACAGAAAAGCTATGTTAAAAAGTCATCAAATGGTATCTTTTCACGATTTCCCCACCACCCTCGTCATCATTCCATCTTCGATAGAGTTTGTGATAAGTGTTTGGACCTGCGGAATTCCTGTAGCTCGATACAAAATGTATATGCTTTAACTCATGGACCACCCCTTTTTATGCACAAATGTTTTTACGGGTTCTTTTTTTAGATTTCCTTACCTGTTTTGTGAATTCCGAGCATCCATTTTTCTTGTTTATGACAGAGAGACAGCGAAGAATGAACAGGTAGGTAGCATTTTGACAGAAAGGCGACCGATATGCATCTACACCGTGTGTATGCAATGTGGAGGTAAAAACATAAGTACACATATAACACATTATGATCGTGTGCTTTTCTGAGAATCAGTTTATTGTGTAATTCAAGTTAATGAGGTTCTTACGCGCATGAGGCTGCATTATGTGAGGACCCTGAGTGTGTCCCAACACTCATATATAATTAATTTACTAGACCCACGAACGTTGAGAAGAATGTTGAATTACACTTGCTGTCATGGCCAGTGAAAACTTTTGGTTAAGTTTGTCCTTTTATTTACTTGGCCTGTTAACTTGCGTGGAGTCGATTGTTAGCTGGAGAATGCATATTTGACATATGGACACTTTGTAACTTTTTGCAAACAAGTATGCCATGGTGATCATTATAATGAATTGAGTGAGAGGTAGCACATCACCAGAGACCCCACAAACTTGTTTGTTTAGTCGTTTTTTTTGCAGTTTTCAAAAGTATTTCATTCATATCATGGCGGTCAGTTAACAAACTTACACGGTTTTCCTGTGCTAGCTGGTTTACCAATACTAAGGTTATAGCATAATTAGTTTTAAAGTAAATAAGAACATTTTATTAGAAGCTTTTTTCGATTTAATTATTGTGCATTTTATTATATACACAATATCGAGCCCAAATAAAACAGGAGATCACACAAACAGTACAAAACACAACAGTTGCAAACCAAAAAACTTAATAAATAAGATAATAAAAGCTTACCAAGGCAATCCAACAATTATATACACCTCATTTAAATAAAAAGAAACACGCAAACTCGAAGAAAAAACACTACATGATATTGACACATAAGCAAAACAATTAAATTACACAATACCATCGACACAACCACTATTCAAAGTGAAATCATAAAAAAGAAATAAGTGTTAACAGATATTTATCATAAACATCTTTATGGACTAATTCAAAGAGCGGGATTTAAACACGTAGAACACAATATAAACAAATATTTTGCAATCATCGAAAAACATTAAATGAACAAAAACACATAAACTTGTCGTAAATGGCATCGAAGTAACCAACAGAACACTAATTCTATTAGAGCAATGATTATGTCATGCAAACCTCTATAAACGGAAGCGAGTTGAAACTAACACGATTTTCAGTACTCCTCCAAATACTCTTAATGATAACAAAACAAACTATCTCTTCAAATGCAAATTATCAAATTCTAAACTTATGTGACATCTGCGGTGAAAATATTAAACATTAGAACACCGATTTAAGGAGTGCAAACACATCCAACATTTCTGGAATCAGTTTACATACTTTCACGAACAACTGCATGTTACAATACCCTTCTTTAAAGTTAGTTTTGGAATTAACTTTTTAAAGACAATAGACAGTAATAGTAATTATATTCAATTTTAATATTATATTAATAAAATATTTTCCCTTCACCATGAAATACAGAAAACAAATACCTAATTATATTGTTTTATATATAGCATGAAACTAAAAATTTACATTCAGAAAAAAATAGCCATTAGTAATAATACATTGCATTTTTCTGGAAAAAAAAACGGAATCACATTAAATTTCCAAAATAGTAGTCCACTTATATACTGTTTACTTTATGTACCGGTAAGTTAAGCGTGTCATTCTTATTCTCATCTTACAACATAATTGTTTATTTATACCAGAACACACACTCTTGTCACTGAAAAACATGTTAAAACCAAGGTCTAAACAAGTGATGTGTTTGTTAAACACTATGTCCCCTTTTAGCGATTTTGACCCATATATTTGACCTTTGACCTTGAAGGATGACCTTGACCTTTCACCACTAAAATGTGCAGCTCCATGAGATACACATGCATGCCAAATATCAAGTTGCTATCTTCAATATTGCAAAAGTTATGGCCAATGATAAAGTTTGTGCAAACAAACCAACAAACCAACAAACAAACCAACAAACAAACAAACAGGGCAAAACAATATGTCCCCCAGTATAGACTGGGGGACAAAAAACATTGCAAGGCATATTTTTGTATACATGTACTTAGTAAGTAAAGTTGTTTGCAAATGAAATACATGTCGGTATATATAATATAATATGCTTTTAAATGAACATGTATATTAATATGAATTACTTCCATACCAGTTATACTTAACCACATCAGTTATATCTATCAGTATATAGTTAGAAAAACCTAATATTTTGGTGTATAACATTAATATACATGTATAGTTTTAACATTGAAAACAAAAACTGAACCGTAAGACATTTAATTACAAAGGGTTTTTTTGGGTGGTATTATTAGTCTTGTGGATTCTTTTTTCTACAAAAATGCCATAATTTCAAGCACATGAGGTCTGTTACAGGAATGTGTAAAAGAACAAACAGTTAGAAGTAAGCTGCCAAAAAGTTTATTATAATTATATTTATTGATTAAATTCACATGCCTTTAATGTCTGTGTTGCATATAGGCAACACCATGTGTGATTCCAGCATGGTCATTTATATAAACAATGGATACAAAATATTTGAATCACTGTTATATTCATACTATTCTATAGTTGTCATTATGTTTTACAATATCCATCTAAGGAAATTATAGCCAGAAAACAACCACTTTCAAACTCGGCAGGAATATCAACATAAGAAGTTTACCCCAAGCTAATTTCAATCACATGGGCAGGATTTTGTTTACAAAATTGGTAGAGGACCACAAAATGATGTTACTGGTCATATACCAACTCACCGTGCCTTGCAATTTAAGAGGAGATTTTGAAAGTTTTAGATATTATACTGAATGGGAAACAAGTTACCACACGGAGTTGCCACTTTTAAATCTTAGGGAACATGTGTACAAACTTGATAGATGACCACCATAGCATGTATCAACCAAATACAAAACATATGTGCTAAATACAAAACCTCTGTGCCTTGGGGTTTCAGAAATATTTTAGTTTCAACTATATACATACACGGGAAACATGTTACACCCAGTACGGGCAAGTTTCGACCCCAGTGGCAAGTTTTGAACAAACTTTGTGCAGAATCGACATTTGATGTTACATGCCAAATACCTAACCTCTGGGCCTCATAGTTTCAGACGATGATTTTTTAAGTTTTCCCACACATATAATGGAAACAAAAAAGCTTTAGTACACATCAAGTTAATTCCTTAGGGACGTGAGGAGCACAATACGATTTCACTTGCCATATATTGCATCTCTGGGCCGTGCCATTTTAGAAAAGTGTTTTGGTATTCTAGTCTAACAATTGAACTATTTTACTATTCAAGTCTATATTAATCCTGTGATACATGGGGCGTGGCTATTTTACAAACCCAGGGGGGGGGGCTTGCCTTGAACAATTTAAGAAGTGGATCACTAGAATATGTTACATACCAAATATTCAAGCCCTGAGACTTGTGGTTTCAGAGATTATATGATATGTAATGTTCATGTTTTAGCTATTTCTTCCCTTATAGTATTATATATCTTTGTGTGCTTCTTCACGTTTCTGTGAGACCACTCTGGTTACATGGATAACAACATACCTCACACTTGTACAGTCTCTCTCCTGCATGTATCTTCATGTGTGTCTTCAAGTCACTACTCTGGTTACATGCATTACCACACTCCTCACACCTGTAAGATCTCTTTTTACTATATGTATCCTCATGTCTGTCTTCAAGTGCCCACTCTGGTTGCATGCATAACCACACTGTCACACCTTAACCTTGTACAGTCTATCTTCTTTATGTATCTTCATGTGTCTCTCCAAGTCACCACTCTGGTTACATGCTTTACAACACACCTCCAAATTGTACGGTCTTTCTCCTGTATGTATCCTCATGTGTGTCTTCAAGTCACAACTCCTGTTACATGCATAACCACACACCTCACACTTGTACGGTCTGTCTCCTGTTTCCCCATGTGTGTCTTCAAGTCACTACTCTCGTTACATGCATAACCACACACTTTACACGTGTACGGTCTCTCTTTTTTATGTATTGTCATGTGTCTCTCTAAGTCACCACTCTTGTTACATGCATAACCACACACCTCACACGTGTACGGTCTTTCTCCTGTATGTATCCTCATGTGTGTCTTCAAGTTACCACACCGGTTAAATGCTTTACAACACACCTCACACTTGTACGGTCTTTCTCCGGTATGTATCCTCATGTGTGTCTTCAAGTGACAATTCGGGAAAAATGCTTTACCACACACCCCACACTTGTATGGTTTTTCTCCTGAATGTATCCTCATGTGTACCGTCAAGTCACCACTCTGGTTAAATGCTTTATCACACACCTCACACTTGTACGGTCTTTCTCATGTATGTATCCTCATGTGTGTGTTCAAGTCACCACACTGGTAAAACGCTTTACCACACACCAAACACCTGTACGGTCGTTCTCCTGTATATATCCTCATGTGTGTCTTCAAGTGAAAACTCATGTGTACCTTTAAATCACCACTCTGGTTAAATGCTTTACCACACACCTCACACTTGTACGGTCTTTCTTCTGTATGTATCCTTAAGTGTGTCTTAAAGTTACAACTCTGGTTAAATGCTTTACGAAACACCTCACATTTGTACGGCCTTTCTCCTGTATGTATCTTCATGTGTGTTTTCAAGTCACCACTCTGGTTAAATGCTTTTCCGCACATCTCACACTTGTACGGTCTTTCAAGTGTATGTATCCACATGTGTGTTTTCAAGTGACAAGTATTTTCAAATGCTTTACCACACACCTCACACTTGTACGGTCTCTCTCCTGTATGTATCATCATGTGTGTCTTCAAGTGACAATTGTTTTTAGTGGAATAACTGCACAAGTTCTTGTCTCGGATAAGGCCAAATTCTCTGGCGAATTCATCACAATACCAGACTATCAGTTCCTCAACTGTAGAAATGGAAATAGTAACCAGGTGTAACTTTTTTTCAAGAAACACTAAACTAGAACTTTTTCACAAATGTGACATATACCCACGTTTATTTATGAAAAATGTGCATATGTGTTAAGTTTATTACATCCAAATATAAGTTCCTTTATTATATAAACATATTCTAGTTTTGAATTTAAGACTGACATATGGGACCAATTTTATGCCATGCTAAAGTCTTTTTTCTTGCTATTTGTGAATTGTGTATGATTTAAATGGAATGACAGAGTAGAAAGGTGAGGTGGTAAAACTAACAAGTTTTTGTTCATGTGTTCACAGTTGCTGCGACATGGCCTTATACCCAACAATACACAGTGAGAAGCGGGTATTTTTTATTACTTTTATTTACCTGACATTCAGTGTTGTGCATATATTGACGTTTATAAGATTTTTCTATGCCTGAGGCTGCATTATGCAAGGACCTGGAGTGTATCTCACACCGCATTCAGACTTGGGAAGAAGTTTGAAATAAAGTTGCAATATCAGACAACCCGGAGAACATCACACCTTTCCTTGTATGTGAACAATTAAGCAAACTCATATGCGCTTGTACAGGCAATTGAACCTATATTGCCACGGTGAAACTGCTCTATTCAGTCAGCAACAGCATTTAGTATTCATATCTTGAGTCATATAAAATACACATATACCTGGTGAAACTGGCCTCAATGTGCAGTAATATATGCCTCCTTTGTACGGTAATGCTACAAGGTTCCGATCTGCCTGCGTCATTGAACAGTTCACGTATCTCATCCAGTTAGAGGTGGCCTTGTTCTGGGCATCCACAAAGAAGCTCGCTTGTCCATCCTTATAGGTCTGAATTGCATCGAATCTTTCTAAAAATCTAACCAACAGGTTAATTAGATGGAAACACAAGAAAAGATGATACCTAGTATACCTGTTGTTAAGAGCAACATTCAATTGTTAGACTAGAATACCAAAAAATGCATTTATAAATAAAACAGTTGCAATGATCATACAATTTATAATGTTTTCTACAGCAGAACAGACTAAGTATTTTGTTTTTAATTTTTAGTTTCATTCTTGTAAAAAGGAACAGTACTTTACACCCTTGAATTACACACTTATTTTAAATAATGAAATAATCAGTTTTACAAGATGTGTGAAATCTACACATGCAAGCATGATTATATATCAACCAAAAATGTGTCACAGATACTGATGCCCAAAAAACATATTGTTTGGCACGGACAAATAAAAAATTAATTATATAGCAGACAAACAGAAAAGGCCATAATTCATCCAAAACTGTTTCAGTTGAAATTACTCTCTTAACAATAATCTACACACTAAGGACAATCAGTTCTTGAAGTCTGGGCACAATCTTCAAACTACCTAGAGGCATTAAAAACCATAGTTTGGGACTATATATTTTATCGTGAAAAACCAGACAAAGGGCCCTAACTCTGCAAAATTTTGTCACAGAAAAAGATCATCTCATAACAAATATTCAGAAAAGAAAGAACTCAACTGTGATAACTTGAACTAGGTCAACCCAGTAGTTAAAGATGAGTTGAAAACATAAAACGTTGCGACTATAGTGGTAAAATAGACAAATGCCATAAGTATGCCAAAACTTGCAGCAGCCAAAGTTCCTGTTGTTGCAATAATCTATGCATTAAGGTCATTCATCTTTGAAAGTTTGAGGAAGATTCACCAAATAGTTATAGAGGAATTGAAAACACATGCGTCAGGATTTGAAAAACAGACACAGGACCATAATCCTGCCAAGGTTCGTGGAAGTTCCAATTCCTTTTTTTAACAAGAGCAGACCGCTCATCTTTTTCTTTTTAAAGGTGAAGGAATCTATCTCAATACTTCAATCAAAAAGGGGGAGGGGTGGGGATGGAGAGGGGTGTAAAGTATGGGGATGTGTTAATTTATTACATTATCTTTCAAAAATGAAAAAAAATGAAAAAAGGGGGGGGGGGNATTTTAGCAAAAAATAATAATTTGATCTTGAGAGTGAAGGTCATTCAAAGGTCAAGGACAAATCCAACTTGCCATGTATAGTACCCTCATGATAGTAAGAACGTATTTAAAGTTTGAAAGAAATAGCCTTGATACTTCAGAAGTAAAGTGGATCAGAACACGAAATTTAACAAAATGTTCAAAGTTACTTAGTCAAAAAAAGGCCATTATACCATCAAAATGCCAACCAGAGTTATGCAACTTGTCCTTTACAGTACCCTTTTGATAGTTAGCGAGTGTTCCAAGTGTGAAAGCAATAGCTATGATACTTAAGGAGTAAAGTGAACCAAAACACAAAACTTAACCAAATTTTCAATTTTCTAAGTATAAAAAGGGCCATAATTCTGTCAAAATGCCAGTCAGAATAACATCACTTTGCCTGCGCATTCCTCCTATGATAGTTAGTAAGTGTTGCAAGTATGAAAGCAATAGCTTTGATACTTTAGGAATAAAGTGAACCTAAACACAAAACTTAACCAAATTTTCATTTTTCTAAGTATAAAAACGGGCACATAATTCTGTCAAAATGCCAGCCAGAGTTATGTAACTTTGCCTGCCCAGTCCCCTCATGATAGTAAGTAAGTGTGCCATGTTTGAATGCAATAGCTTTGGTACTTTGAGAAAAGTGGACCTAAACACAAAATTTTATCGGACGCCGTCGCAGACGCCAACCCTCAGGTGATGACAATAGCTCATAATTTGTTTAAAAAAAAATAGATGAGCTAAATATCATCTACATATTAAAGTCATTAAACAGTTTGCCGCGAGGTCCACCCAGAAGTTAAAGAGTAGTTGAAATTACAAGCTTTGGGGTTAACAGACATGCTGAGGGAAAGGCGGACAAGTACTATGTTTAATGCCTTCCACTCTGTGGTGACATAATAAACAATACAATTAAATCCCCATTATAGACTGCTAGATACATGTAAATAATGTTTTTGTTTAAAAAATGCAGATCCTTATTTTCAACCATTTAGACTTTATTAAATAACCCTTGCATTTCAAACTAAAATAAGTGCCAATTCATCAAGCTTAGCATCAATTCACCTTCACCTGCCAGCAATATCCTGAATTATGGTTGCCAGTGATGATAGCGCCCACATACGGTCCGAACATGATCCTGGATTCCAGTCCCTCCTCGGAAAACACTCCAAGACCATCTCCAGCTATTTTGGACGTTTTGATTTCAAGGCAATCTGGCAAGGTATGGTCTGCTTTAAGATGGTCTCCTTCTGGCACCTGCAGTTTATATTAAGGTATATGAGAATCTACTGGAAACACTCTTTTGCATTAGAATAATAAGGGCATTTTTTAGGCATTTATTAAATTTATTGCCATATATTTAAAACATGATTTTTTGTTACATTCATCATCGGTAATGCACTTTTTAAGTTACAGTATCACATGCCCATAAATATATGTTTGTTTTTCCCTTATTTTCTCTACAACATATAGTTTATGTTTTCAAGATAAACACAACTTTACTTCTTTATTCTGTATGTAGTTATAGGATCCATAGATAGGGCAGTCCCTTTCAAACGCCTTGTTGCATTCTCCACAGTCTAAGAGAGCAAAATAATGTTAATAAACACGAGGCAATAATCAAACTAAGTAAAAGACTAATATCAGCTACTAAAACGTCACATTTTAAGAACCCACTTATATTTATTTTGAATATTATAAAGCAGCTCATTTAGAAAAATATCTGAAAGCCAGCCGTTCCGTCACAACACCCTATATTATGACTATTCCCGGAGTCATCAGTTCACATAATAAGATTCATATGATTTCATCATTAAATGTTCTTTTACTTTCTGAGTTATGTACATCACATTATCTGACAGAAAAGCAAATATATCTGCCATCTGACTGAAGGAGCATAACAATGGAGCCATGTCTGATGACTTTAAAGCACTCACCTTAGTTCTAGGTACACTTGTTAAAATATGTGAATACTTTGACCAAGTGACTAAGTTTGTAACTTCAAGTGACGCAGTTTTAATAAAGGCCCAGTTATGGTCAAGAAAACATTCCATGCAAGTTTAATCCAAAAATATCTAAATGAGATTTGAAGTGTTATTGCTATTTTTCTCAGACTCGTCCTAGGGACCTACCGTACTTTTTTACCACATCTGACCGAAAATCAAACTAGCTTCTGTCAAGATAAACATATTGTCAAAGGTATTTCAAGATTGTTTATTTATGATGCTTGTCATATGGTTACAAGGTGTTTCTGAAATTCGACCCAGTGGCCTAGTTTTTCACCGCACTTCAAACATAGTCGTACTTGGCCTATATATTTTTATATAAACATTCCGAGTTGTATCAATATTGAATCATGAAGAAGGCTTAAAATGGTAACTCGGTTTTCAAAATAAGACAACGTGGCCTAGTTTTCACTCAACTGTCCCAATATAAGTTTAAATTTTGCCAAATATTGAAAAGTTTAGCATTTTGACCAAGTTTCATCAAGATTGATTCATTAATGTGCCTTCTAGAGTAGTAACACAGATTTTCTAGACTTTGATCAATTACTCTAGATTTAAGCTACTTGACCAAGGTTCTAACTTGGTTTCAATATTTTCAATATGAACATACGGACAAAGTTAAATGAATATTAATTAAACTGGTGCCTGTATAGTGGTAACAAGCCATGTTGCCCATGCACAACACATGACGCCAAACTTATTATTATAGCTCAACTGGTACAGTGCTACGGAAGCTAAAAATGATTATGTTTGTTAGTCTTTAGTGAGACTTTCTAGTGCAATGCAATGGATGTTTTGCTCTAGGGCTTACATAGAAAATGACCATTATCTGGAGGTTTAAGGTTCATACAGCTGGTTGGGTTTCTCTCTTGAAGGCTGTACTCAGTCTTGTCTTTTTCTTGGGTCTTGGCTTTCTTCATTATCTGCCATTAAGTTTAAGACGAACAATATGGATAACATTTAACACACTATATTCTGATAATAATATTGTTTATCTTTTCTTAAGGTTAATCCAGCCGTTAAAGTTTGAGCAGATTCAGCCAAGCAGCTAAAAACTTAAAACACAAATGTTGGGATTATATTTTCTTCAGCGGAAAGACAGACTAAGGACCATAATCCTGACAAAACATGTCGCAGCCAATATTCCTTACTTTATGATCACCACACATGAAGGTCATTCAACTGTCAAAGTTTGAGCAAGATTCAGCCAGTAGTAAACAATAGGTTGGAAACACGAGCTTCAGGACGGACGGACGCACATACGTATCGACCAGTGTAATGCTTAATTCTTCCCTATACGCGGTTGCAATAAAAGGAAAACAAAATACCTGTAACTTATATGTACCTTAACTTTCTTAACTCGGTCCCCTTTTCGTTCGATTTCATCATAGCTGGTTTCCTTGTCACAGCATTCTCTGCAAACATATCATTATAAACAAGAGGACCATGGGCCCTAAGGCGCTCACCTGAGAGCCAAAGTAACTAGACTATTCTGAGAAAAAAAATGCAAGCTGATTTGACCAAAAAAGTGACTTTTTACATGTTTTTTATATTTCACCTAGTGACATAATTTTTGAGCTCATATAATCCAGTTACAATCTCTCCCAAGATTTTATTGGGACAAATGTTCTGACCAAGTTTCATGAAGATTTCTCAATATATGAGGCTAATAGAGCATCAAGTTTTCACTATAGCCATATAAAGAAAACCGCCCCACCCCCGGCAACCATATTTTTCAACGAACCATAACCATTTTTAAATGTTCAAACTCAGCTGAGCTTTTGTTAGAACAAATGTTCTGATCAAGTTTCATAAAGATTGGATAATAAATGTGACTTCTAGAATGTTAACAATGTTTTACTATAGCCATATAAGGAAACATGCCACGCCACCTTGTGGCCTTCTATTTTAACGGATCGCAACCATTTTCGAACTGAGCCCATATATTATAATTACAAATATTCTGACCAAGTTTCATGAGCATTGGACCACAAATGTGACTTGTGGAGTGTTAACAAGGTTTAACTATAGCCATATAAGGAAAACTGCAACGCCCCCCTGGCGGCCATGTTTTTCATCTAACCGAAACCGTTTTCGAACTGTTTCAAGATATTATTGAGACACATGTTTTGACAAAGTTTCATTAAGATTGGACTTAAAATGTGATATCTAGAGTGTTAACAAGGTTTTACTAAAGTCATATAAGGTAAACTGCCACGACCCACTGGCAACCATGTTTTTCAACCAACCGGATTTTTTTTTCAAACTCGTCCAATATATTATTGGGACACATGTTCTGACCAAGTTTAATAAAGACTGGACAATAAATGTGGCCTCTAGAGTGTTAACAAATTTTTACTTTAGCCTTATAAGGAAACTGCCCAGCCCCCTGGCAGCCATGTTTTTTAACAGACCAGAACCATTTTCGAACTCATCCAAGATATCATCAGAATACATGTTCTGACTAAGTTTCATGAAGAATGGACAATACATGTGACTTCTACCGTGTTTCAGAATGGTCCCACTTTTCTCAAGACAGGTGTCCTAAATGGTCAATTTTTTACCGGACATTTGTCCTTAATCATGAAAAAACTTTCAAACAGTTTTGTTATCCAATAACGTTAAACTTCAAATAACACTTAACTATAGACTTAGGAGAGTTCAATTATTTATGGTTGAAACAATTTCCTAATCACAGCTCTTTTCCATTTATCTAAGGCTTCTTAAAAAAAGGTCCTTTCCATTAATACTAATCCATGCCTGAGTGTCTGGGTTAAGCCTGTTTCTCAAGGCTTTAGAGTTTGATTATTCTTAACTGAAAATCCCCATTCACAGCCTGTTTACTGGACATGTGATGGCAAGACTGACCAACTTTAAGAGGTAAGAAAACTGTTCACTATGACACCTCATTATCTTATCAAGTGCCACAATGTAAAGATAGTTGCAGTAATCCAAGTCACAGCTATTGACCGTTCGGATGAGCTGTACGTATGTACTCATAAAAGCTCAAAACATTCGAGGACAACTCAATGTAAAGAGAGAATTTCGAGGATAAAATTAGTAGTGAGGTCTCTTTCTGGTGTGTAAGAGTTTTCTATTCAAAACTCCAACAAATATATCTTATACATATACGTAGATAAATATAACCCTACCGTACGTATTGATCGCTGGATGCATACATGTTCCAACTCTATCCATTACCCATAATCCAGTCGCGTTAACATTAAACGTGGAACATTAAAATTCTTAAGAGTTTTTTTCAGATAACTGATTTTATTATGCCCATTTGAGAATTAAACAAAACGTTTACAGTTGTGTGTAATGAATTCAAAGATAATTCGTTAAAACGCTTTACGCGTCGAATAAATGTTATGACAATATTACGCATGAATGCACAATTTCCACGAGGATTACACCCGGTTGCCATCATCAGTTTTCTTAGTAACTAGCCACAATTTCATCATGTTGTTGTACACCGAAGTGTCCGGTTAGAATGGTAGGTATAACAAAACCAACACATGCCACAAAACCCGACACTTACTGCAATTACGTCACGCGTCGTCTGCATAATTTTAATTCAGGTATTGACTGCCTACGACTGCTGTCGCTCATTCAAAGCGTCAATATCGATTTTCCAACACAACGACGCTCCGCCTTAAGGCGGGCTTAATATGGGTAAATAGAAACATGTTATTGACAGACGATCGTAAATCGGCTCTCTTAATTTTCGGCGAAGTCAATATCGCTTTGATCTTTAAAAGTACTCATGGATATCAAGCGCGCGAATTTTCTCGCACACATGATGCACATGTGCGCGATCTTTGGAAAAATAGTGGGATTCGCGTAATCGCGGGGTCAGGAATGGACACTGATATTTGATAGTCCAAAAGACTTGAATTATTCCTACAGAAATGTTCCGGTCACATTGTCTAACGAACAATTTATTTGTCGGCCCGATCGGCGCACTGAATTAAATTTCTTCGGTCATTTGAAAATTTCATCGGCCAAAAGTCGAAGGGCCGACCCAATCTGAAACACTGCTTTTAGAGTGTTAACAAGGTTTACTATAGCCATAAAAGGAAAACTGCCACGCCCCCTGGCGGCCATATTTTTCATCACACCGGAACGATTTTCGAACTCGTCAAAGATATTATTGGGACACATGTTCTTACAAAGTTTCATGAAGATTGGACAATACATGTGACTTCTAGAGTGTTAACAAGGTTTTCCTAAAGCCATATAAGGAAAACTGCCACGCCCCCTGGCAGCCATGTTTTTCAACCAACCGGAACCATTTTCTAACGATATTATTGGGACACATGTTCTGACTAATTTTCATGACAATAAATGTGGCCTCTAGAGTGTTAACAAGGTAAATGTTGACGACGCACGACCGACGACGCACGATGGACAAAAGACGATTACAATAGCTCACCATGAGCACGTTGTGCTCAGGTGAGCTAAAAATAAACTACCGTAATTACTACGTTAGTTTTCTGACAACCTCTTTTTTAGCCAAAAAAAAGTTTCGTGTGACTCTTTTTTCGAATACCAGATTTTTGGTACAGGTATCAAGTGTGTTGAGTATCCAAAATTGACACACATATACGAGGGCACTATACTGTGAACTAAAATATTATTCGTTGTAAACTATTTTTTGTAAATTTTTATGGGTCCTCTCACCATGAAATCCCACAAACATAACCACCAATTCATTCTTATGAAATCATATATATTCAATGTTAAAAATAGACATGAATCTCTAAATATTGAGACTTTCAAAAATGCTCTCAAAATGAAAATAAAATTGGAAGAAACAATAGCGTTTGAAAGAAATAAAATAGATTTACACACAAACAAATGGCAGAAATTTGTCACACGCTAACATGATCTTGCCTATATCGTAGTATTCCTTTCCGTCTTACCTTTTCCTTTTTTCCTACTGAAACTCCTAATAAATTAAAGCATTACTTTCTAATAATACTTTTACTTAAAGCTCATCAATCCCCTTTTTTACTACCGTCCTCCTCTTGTCATTTTTTTATATAATATTTTAGCATCATCTCCAAATTTTTTTTATTTAAACTTGTATGCAGAAATTGTATATAATATGAACATACCTTAATAACAATAATTGATATGTTAATGTTGTAAATGTATTACCTTGTGTTTCATATGTATACGAGATGTATGTTTAAATTGAATAAAACAAAATCCACCAATTTCACGATGATCACATGTAAACAATAAGAGAGAGAGAGAGAGAGAGAGTAAGAGAGCAGAGAGAGAGGTAAATAAAGCTTTTTTTTTAATTCATGGTCCATAATTAAAGTGCTTAATGTAATCTGGCTCGTTATCAAACTTGGCTTAGATATAATACCGATTAACAAAGTTATAAAGTTTCATGAAGATCCCATTTAAACTGTTAAATAGTTATTGGGCGGATATAATTCTCATCGACGCCCCCAAATCACCCGCCAGCCATAATATAACAAGAGCACCGCCTAGCGGGTACAGACCGCTTATCTAGTTGTCAAAGTATTAATCAAATCTGATCATAAATCTAAAAGTTATGGCAATTTCAGCAAAATTGTGGGGGTGTGGTCATTAATAACATTATCTTTCAAAAATGAAAAAAAAATGGTTTGGGAGAATTCTTGGGAGGAATGATTGGACAGTCTTTCAAAAATAAAAAAATAAAAATAAATATTTTTGTTTTTTTTTAACCATGTTTCAAAACAAACAAAAATTATGGGAGGGGGGTGAGAGGGAGCTATAGTGTGGGGTGTGGTCATTTATTAGATGATCTTTCAAAAATAAAAATGGGGGGATTCTGGGGTGGGGCGTGGGGGATGGTTTGGGTGAAGTCTATTGTGGTATGTCAGGTAAGTGTTGTTTTGTCAAAGTATGAATAAAACCTGATCATAAATAAAGAAGTTATGGCAATTTTAGCAAAAATTAATACTTTGACCTTGACAGTCAAGGTCATTCAAAGGTAAAGGTCAAATTCAACTTGCCAGGAACAGTACCCTTATAATAGTTAGAAAGCATTTGAAGTTTGAAAGCAAAAGCCTTGATACTTCAGAAATAAAGTGGATCTAAACACAAAATTTAACCAAATATTCAAAGTTACTAAGTCAAAAAAGGGTCATTATTATGTTAAAATGCCAGAGTTACATTACTTTGCCTGCACAGTCCGCTTATGATAGTAAGCAAGTGTTCCAAGTCTGAAAGCAATAGCTATGATAATTGAGGAGTAAAGTGGACCAAAACACAAATCTTACCAAATTTTCAATTTTCTAAGTATAAAACTAAAAAGGGGCCATAATTCTGTGAAAATGCCAATCAGAGTTACATCACTTTGCCTGCACAGTCCTCTTATGATAGTTAGTAAGTGTTACAAGTATGAAAGCAATAGCTATGATACTTTAGGCATTAAGTGGACCTAGACACAAACGTAACCAATTTTTCAATTTTCTAAGTATAAAAGGGGCTATAATTCTGTCAAAATAACAGTCAGAGTTACATAACTTTGCCTGCACAGCCCCTTTACGACAGTTAGTAAGTGTTGCAAGTATTAAAGCAAAAGCTTTGATACTTTAGGAATAAAGTGGACCTAAACACAAATCTTAACCAAATTTTCAATTTTCTAAGTATAAAAAGGGCACATAATTCTGTCAAAATGCCAGCCAGAGTTATCTTACTTTGCCTGCCCAGTCCCCTTATGATAGTAAGTTAGTGTACCAAGTTTGAATGCAATAGCTTTGATACTTTATGAGAAAAGTGGCCCTTAACACAAAACTGAACCGGACGCAGACGCCGACGCTCAGGTGATGACAATAGCTCTTTTTTGTTTAAAAAAAAAATGAGCTAAAAATGAAAAATACCTGATTCATCTTTTTCGGAGTTTGTACGTCTTGGAACAGTGGGGTTTGAGTAAAGGTCCATTTGTATTGTCTCTCCATCCGCAGTTGGTCTAGTACAATATTGGTCAACATTTGAAAGTTCAATCTCTTCCTTCGTCAGAAATACAGAATTTGGGTCAGCCAGTTTAGCTTGATTATCAGATGTTTTTGAATATTTATAATCACATAAAGCATTGTGCTTATTTGCTGTTGTATTTCGATTGTTAGTATCTGTACTTATATAGTATTTATCTCTACAACCTACATAATTGAGTTCATTTGTTGCTATATAACTCTGGTCTTTATTAAGATTTAGAGACTGTTTTGTTTTACCAAATAAAGAATGGAGCTTATCTTGTGCTTTATATACATTTAAATTGCCAGTCGTATTTTTGTTCACACATACAGAATTTACACAAGCTTGTCTGTTGACATCTGGATGCATTGCTATAAACTCCGTCTGTTCTTATTTCACACATTCGGAGGTGAAGCCATCTTGTTTCGTGAAATCTTGTTCCATCTGTAAACATCATGTTTGTTCATGTACATGTTATACTAAATTGAAGCCATCTTGTGTGTTGCAATCTGGATGCATTTCTTCCCCTGGAACCTGTTCTGATTTGGCAAACGCAGAATAAAAATCAGCAGCCGCCCGTAGTATACAATTCATCAGTATATATTTTGACACAAGCAGAGTAATCTAGTTTTCGGTCTCCACACTAAGCCTAGATGATTAAGTGTTAACGCTTAGGGGTGTCATTTGCCTGAAAAATATTTATATTTGTAAAAACTAATTATTGCATCCATTCAATATTAAGAAGTGAAACTCCAGAAGCTGCAGCAGTATTGCAATTCTAGCATACACACCTTTGTGGCCCTTTATTTATGGCAAGGAACCAACTGCAAAGGAACCATTCAAGATCACATTTTAAAGAATACGACGTGCGCTTTACGTTGACATAGCTATTGCATCGTACATCAATTTAAGTTTTAATATATCTTCTACTAATTTGAATAATAAGAATGTTCATGCTCTTGTAAAGCGAACGTAAGTGTCCCTGTATAAATCAACTTGGCGATCAAGAATAACAAGTACGAGGGGTAAACTTAAAACTTTTTCCCTGTTCAAACACTGATGTTGTAAAGAGCCATATTTCAATATATTAAAAGATAGGGATATCAGAGTTCTGTTTACAAAGATTAGAGTTAGTTGTCATAAATTAAGAATTGAAACCGGCAGATATCAGAAAATCCCAGCTGAACAGCGTTTCTGTACTTTATTTAACTTAAATTGAGGATGAAATTCACTTTGCAATGTTTTGTCAATGTTTAAATGATGATAGAGAAAAGTTATTTAAAAATGTACAAAAGATAAATAATAATTGTTTTAACCTCTCAAATGAACAGAAATTTGTCTGGCTTATGAGCTCAGAACAACATGATATTATCTTACTATGTTCCACCTTATTGTATAATGCCTACTATAAAAGAACTTATTTGGTAATTTGTTAAAATATGTGTAACTTAAGATAAATGTTGCATAATATTATTTTATATTAATGAATAATTATTATGCATAATCTTGAATAATAGTTAAAAGTAGGCTCATTTAGATCTGATCAAGATCTGGTAAAAGTAATTTCATAATACCAATTGTGAAAAATGCTTATTTCAAAAAAACGTTTAAATACTCTGGGTCTACAGACTGGTATTCCCTTTCAGAGGACATCAAAATATGGAAAATATTAACAAATTTAAAAGAATGGCTAAAAAACATCTACAAGACAAACAAACTGAGAGAAGTGAGGACATATATTTGTATTATTGATATAAGCAGAATACTGTGATATAAAAACAATTGGATTATGTGATATATACTATTTGAATTGAAATGTTTCCATATTTGCAATACTATTTATTTAGTTAAGCCTCATGTTTGGTAATGTTATACATTTTTTGTTAATATTGTTTTAGTTGTCGGATTGAGACAAAACTCTGGGTAATTCACATGTTTTCTCTCAAACCATTGGAAATAAGCTTTTAGCTTAATGGGTTATCCATAGGTCAAATATTGCATTTCAATTGATAACTAATTTTTATAACTGTTATAATATATAGATTTAATTTATTGAATTATTTACATATTATGTGATAATTACAGCTTTCAGAATGACATTGGTGTATTATGTTTCTATGTTTTTATGTATTGTGATATTGATATATGCGTTTGACCTAGAATGTTAATAAATATATAAATAAATCTGGGTCTACGCTGCTTGCCAAAGACTTTTTTCTAGACGCAAGGCATAAATGGGTTAATTGTGTATCATCTACGAATTACGATTTATTTCTTTAATATCCTTATTTCACTTGTATATTGTGCTACTGATACAATTCTGTTTTATATATGTGATTCATGTGTCATTATTAATGTGACCCGTGATCGGTTTAATTAACAATTCTTATTCTTATTCGCAAAGATGACGTCACATTGAACGTTCCATACTCGAGCGTTTCTTCGAAAAACGCGAATTTCAAGCATTTAAAAAAATGTTTATCACTATTTTATGACAACAGCGCAGACGTTAACAAACTTGATTCTTTAAAAAAAACTGCAATACAATTTCGTTATTTGATCGTCGATATCGTACGGTTTTATTTTTGGTTAACGTGTGCGCTGTATGTGAAAAATACATTTATTTTCTTCTTAATCGAAATTTGATTGAACAGTTTATATTGTATCACCATGAATGGTTGTTTCCATGCAATATCGCGTAAGAAATCAAGCTGCTTTTTTACCAGCTTAACTAAGAAAAAGGTGGAGTGTTCCCTATACTTCACGGGAGACCACTCAATTAACTTATTTAGGCCTATGGGAATTAGTCTTATCAAGCGTGCGGGATAAATCTATACGGAAGATACAGCGTCTGCTTCGCATTATTTAAGCTTAACAGTACAAGTAATTTAACAAAGTATGGGAGGTAAAGTTTCATCACCATATATCAACAGACAGTCATGAAAAACATACTTGTATTTACAAAGATGCATTCACACGAACACCAGAAAGAACTAAGAAACATACCTTTATTTGGTTATCCTTAATCCATAGTTTTCCAACTTAAAAGTCCATCACCTAAATTGTAAATTGCTACTTGTTTAAAATGTCTGATAAATAAACTGGTCAGGCGCGTAGCTGTGCGTAGGTAGTGTAGGCACGTGCCTGCATATTATTATGAAAAATCGAAAATTTAAAACGCTCGAAAATGCAAAAAAACTCGAAGGCTATGGGAGGTTATCCCTAGAGAATTCAAACATCAAATATTTTGGACTTTAATAAACGTGTTCAACGAGTTCATATTCAAAACTAAGAAAGAAAGCGTAGCCTTTTTACTCTAGTCAAATGCAGCCTAATTAAGAATAGATAGCGCATTGTTAATAGTATTATGTAACATCTCAAGCGTTTATGGTTTAAAACGAGTTTATTTTTAAGACCGTCTGATCGAGTGACTGAGAGTTTCCTGTGCATGAACATAGCAAATAAATCACTCGCTCAGTGTAAGATGCTAGAGCTCTAACTATAGAAAACAATAGAAGGGGAAATAGCAGGGACCCAACAGAACATTGTCATTATAGGGCACAAGGAGGAGCGAAGTAATGTCATGGCATTACTAAGCCATAAAGCAAAGAGTGACCCAACTCTCCAGACTCACTTAGTCAAAAAGACGCAAATGTCAAATACACATCGCAAGAAATTCAGAATGAAATTCTTATCATAGCTGGAAAACAGATACAAGAAAGGATTGTAAATGACTGCAATGGAGCTCCCTTCTTTTCAATCATGGCTGATGAAGCGACTGATACCAGCAGACGCGAACAGCTGTCGCTGTATGTAAGATTTGTCGACAACAATTACAACGAGTTTTGTGTGCGGAAGGAGTTTCTGGGCTTCACATTGTGTAAATCGACAAAGGGAGAAAATGTTGCTGCCGATATTGTAACCGTTCTAAGAGCAAACTGTTTACCTTAAAAACAAAATGCGTGCACAATGCTGCGACGGCGCTGGAAATATGTCTGGTTAATTTAAGGATATCCAAACACGAATAAGGGAGCTTGTACCTTTAGCAAACTATGTGCACTGCAAGTCGCATTGTATGAATCTAGCCCTTGTTCACACTTCCAAAATACAATGCGTTCGAACCATGACAGGGACAGTTCAAGACAATTCATTTTGTTTTATTTACTGTGCAAAACGTTTACAAGCATTTAACGATGAGTTGGAACTTGATGAAAACACCAAAGAAGCTCTAAACGGGCGTACCAAACTGCAGAACCCAGTGGTCGTCAACGCCCTCTCACTGTCTGCAAGACAACAATGACGAGAAAGCTGGCCAGTACCTAAACGCCATACTTCACGTCTACTGCAAAGTCGCACTAGTCGCCACCCAACTCATTATCTCGTCCCTGATCGGCCTGGCCTGACAGAGGTGCTCCAGAAGGTACAGCGAATAATGTTTAACCAAGTTTTTTAATGAACTGTTGCGGGTCATAATTGTTAATGTTTATCATTAAAACAATAATAATAATGATAATAATTAGGGATGGCAACGGTTATACGGTTAACCGGTTATCCGTTTCTTAAGGAGGTTAACCGGTTACAAAATTAATATTCGGTTACTCTTGCACACAATTTTTGGTTGAACGCAATAAATGCTCAAATTGTTATTTTTTTTTACTTCATTTCAATGAATTGGCTAATCCGCTTATCTTATCGCAAATTATCGGCAATTACCACCCCGTGATGCCCCCCCCTGTGGATCAAAAACGATTAGAGTTGTAAACCATCGGGTCGCAGCGGATTAATGAGCAGGCACACGAGCAATTAGCACCTTCTCTGCAGTGTGTTTGTTTCGCACTAACCATTCTATTGTGTTTCAATTATTCACATTTTTTTATTTTAAATTTAACCAAACAATTAGGCTTGTCAATTAGCACATTTGACTGCCACATGTCCTTTTATTTTATAAATATTACATCAACGTGAATATCCAGTATAAAGTCGGTCCAACTTGTTCAGATATCACGTATTTAAAAAGTTATGGGATAATCTATAATCATGCCTCTATCATCAGATGCCTGGAAATTTTTCAAACGGGCTGCAAACAAGAAATCAGCTACATGCATACTATGCCAACGACACTGTCGTTGCATGGGAGTACATCCAATCTCCGTAATCACATGAGATTTAAACACCCCGCTGAATTTCGATGTGAGCCATCTCCAGTAAAGCAGACATCACTGGACTGCTATGTAAGTGCTCCGAAAAAGATTAGACTACCATTGCTTGATAAAATCAAATAAGCTGGACACTGTGATTACACCCGATCACTGTTGTTTTCACAACTGTTGCAAACTTAAACGCCCTAATAAGGACATTGAGTATAAACAGGTCTTAACAACAGAGGTTTGAAAACCACTTTGCCTGTTGCAAAATATATTTACGCTAATTGTCAATAGTAATTTATCAGCAAACTGTTAATGCACGTAATTCTTAAATGATAATGGGTGTTTATAAAACACAACATAATCCAAATTCTGTACTTGCTTTTATTGAACAAGATGTAGAACAATAATTATGTGTAAACGACACGAAGCTAATATTTCAACAAAGAAATACCACAGTTCACCGACAAGCATATACAAAATTGTTTATAAACGTAAATGTTTTTCGGGTGTTTTTTTAATTTATGTGGTACAAAGACAGTCGGTTAACCGGTTAACCGCTCGAATAACGAAACAGGTTAACCGGTTACGGATTTGCTTAGGTTTGCCATCCCTAATAATAATTATAACTTATCGTACGCAAAATGAATAACAAAAGTAGCGTATTTTACTAGTTGTAGACTTTTGCTATAAGTTCGAAACAGATCTTAATTTAGAAAAACATTTCGGGTAAAAACAAAGAAGTATTTGTTATTTCAGTACAGCATGAATCTGATGGAGGCAGTACGCGAGACCCGGGTCGTTGTTCAGGTGCTCAAAAACGAGAGAGCAGACCCAGCCGTCTGGGAAGTTAGTATACAATATCAGAAAATACAGATGTTATGACAATTAAACGCATACAAGAGTGATGATTAGCTTCATTAGTTTTAAAGGTGTAATTGATCAATATGTCCCATTTACTCGCCTACATAGTGATACTTTACTTTAATCATACAGGAGATACATATTTATGACCAAGAATTGAAGATTTCAGTGAAGCATCGTAGTAACCACTTACATGATTATCTCTACATTCGTGTGTGTTTCGTAATTTCTTAAAACAAATATTTAAACGCAATTTTATGTCGTACAATATCATTATATATTATTATAACAATTGTATACGATAGCACTACTTCACAGCAGCTAGCTATCTTTCTTCAAAAATTGTATTAATGTAAAAATCATTTGTTAAAATAATGGTGATGCCATGAACGCCTCGCAGAATCAGTAAACAGCAGCACAGGGACAACCATCCTGTCCCCGATCCTAGGAAATATTGGCGCATATCCCTGTACTACCAATTTCTAGATCACCTCGTGCAGGAACTTTAGTTATCCAGACCACTGTATTTTCATACAGAACATGTTAAGTTTGACGTACACTGAAATAGCTTTAAAAGTTTGGTTCGGCAGACATTGCACTTTTTTTATTTTTTTTTTTTAAATAAAAACGCAACTTTGTAATTGCTTTGTCCTTTTAGATGTTTATCATGATTTGAACGGTAGTCTTATATGTTTTGTCATCTTACATTTTCAGTTTCGCGGCTCAGACGCTCATTCCATCGAGGGTACAGTCTTCCACAGATAAAGACAAATCAGCCGTGTACAAATGCAACGAAGCGGACCTCCAGTTTGAACTACAACAGCTGGACCAGGAGGTCAATTGAATGAAAGTCCGATGGAGTCTTATAGATGCAGACAAACAGCCCAAAACCCTGCTTGATGCACTGAACGCTTGTGGATGCGCTTACCCACTTATTCAACTGCTACTCACAAAATTGCTCACCATGCCTTCAACTTCAGCATCCTGCGAGTGGTCCTTCAGCTCTATGAAGCATATTAAGACATACATTCGCTTTACCATGGGCGAGCATCGCCTTACAGCGCTTGCAGTGCCCCACATCCACCGGGATAGTGTAATGGACATTGAACAAGTGATCAATTCTTTTGCCTCTACCAAGAGTCGGAAAATGCATTTCCTCTAAATTTAGCTATGCGAGTGAATTGCCATCTGTTGCCAAACCTGTACATATCTTAAAACAATGTTTTCAACGAAATGAATAGTTCATTTTAAACTATAATGAGAAAAATCGCGTCTGCGCCCAATACTTGCCATTTTTCCCGGGGGGGTGGGAATGCCCCCGGACCCACTAAAATGTGCCTGCACATCTTTGGAGAGCTCGCTACGCGCCTGCTGGTTACACTAATTCCATCTTATTCACACATATACAAAATTGAAACCAGCGTTTGAGGAATGTATACAGTAGCTTTCAAATTCAGTTTATTTATTCTACAGTTGCGTTATTTAATAGTCTTAGAAAAACGTTTTTAATTTTAGTTTCATCAAATCGGTTATGAAACATAAATGAAGCTTATTCTATATCGTTGACAAATTTAAAGTTATGACGAAATCCGACAGGTTAAATTACGTCACTTTAACTCGATATTTATTCACAGTATTGATGATGATGTTTTTATTACGTCATCGAGTTAATTATGCGAACAGTTCAGGGGCTCGAAGTCTGCTACGATCGTAACTGTTATACTTTTTTATGTGATATTTTAATTTCAGAATTTTATGTCGACTTATTAACAAATTTTTGATTAATTTTTAATTTAGGATGTCTAAATCTCATTCGCGTGCTATATGCACCAAACGAGTGGGCCCAAAAGAAAGGAGGAAATTAAAAACAGATGGCAATAAACCACTTATAAAGTACTTGCGAAAGAATATGATTTTGACAGACAAAGTAACGGACAAAGACGTAGTTCATAATTCTTGCCGTCTTAAGTATACAGCAAAATCGGCGGCCGCAAGGTTAAGTACATCTCCAAAGAGATTTCCGTAACATGAAACAACCAAAAAGAAATTGCCGTTACAATTGCACATTAAATCAGCTAGGTTCAGCCATACTATATGTCCTATATGCAACAGGAAGGGTGCTCGGTCCGAAGGGTTTGTAACCATACCGGGCGAGGCGATAATGCAACTTTTCATCGACAACAATATTTTGTTGCAAAAGAATGCGCGTTGCTGAAAGACCCACATGAGTGAGGGAAAGTTTACACCGGAAACACTTTTTTGCTGATATCCTAGGCAAAATCAGATCCACGACATATATGGAACTTGAACATATTAGCAGTTTAATTAACTCGCTACGGCAAAGTGCAACACAACGTAAAAAATCATGCACGACCAATCCACAATGACGGATGCTGATTATTGGAATCTTACCGGTACGCATCTTAATTTGAAGTTCATAATTACGTTGATGAGGAATGATACTGTCCTTATCTTATATACATGTATACACACTGGTCATGAATATTTTTTAATAATGTACATAGTTGTTTAATTAGTAGTTTTAATCACTGCTATTATAATGGAAATAATATAATTGAATATATATCAGGTTTGACGAAAGACCAATTCTGAAGTCTTATCGGTGATGTAGACGACATACGGACAGCAAAGACCAGGTCCATTCGAACATGTATCGCAGTGCTCATAGTGAAACTAAGAACTAGTTCAGGGAATGCCCTGCTCAGCACTTTGTTCAATATGACGATTGCGAAGGTCTTATGTGGTTCTTATAATATAACCTATTTAAATACCAATGCGACTGTGACATGATTGACCAAATTTATCCATACATTTGATGTTGATACTGATCAACATAATTTTCATTTTTAGATCTTAAAACACAATATATCGTTGGGAAAAAATAACTTTTTAGTCTTTTTCGACGATGAATATGATGGTTAACATTCATCAGTGTTCAACATTTTCTTAATTCAATTATGTATGTAATAGTATGCATAATTGAAATATTGCCTACTACAACCGAAAATGATAATCGTTCTATTTATTTTAACAGGATATATTTCAAGAGGAAAAAAACTTTAAAGCAGTTTACAAAAAAGAAATAAACTAATGGAAATTTAAGGAAAGAGGGCTTTTTAAATAATAATTTTATATGACAGATTCGGCGTGCGTTTAAATCGTCCAGAAAATCTTTGATAATATCGTTCGTGCCAAAGAATATGGGATTTAAACATATTTCCAGAGAGGAGATATAGAGGATATGTGTTCATGTCAGTGTAAGATCGTTTGTTAGTTCACGAGTGATCATAGAAAATATGTTTTCAAGCGTGGCGCAGCCACGAGTCAAAAATTATTTTTCTATGATCACGAGTGAAATAACAAACGATCTTACACTGACATGAACACATTTTCTGTTTCTTTTATGTCCCTTTTTCAAGAAAATAATTAATAATGATTTCCCTTTCGCTGAAAAGTGACCCTCTCTCCGGTGGAGTGTATCAATACATTGAAATGACGTCATTTTGTTGAGGAAATGACGTCATCATTCCAGGGAAATTCTTTAGTTTAAACTCTTTTACAATGTAAATAAACGGTACAAAAAAGCATAAAATTAAAAGAAAATTTGTTGGATTCGGTGGAATATCGATTTTATTTCTCTCGTGATCATAGAAAAAATATAAACAAGGATATAAACAAGGGAAGTACATCTTGATATGATAATCTATAAATAGGAAAAGGAATTCCGAAAATGTTTTCACTGCTGTTATTTCACTGCAGAAATGTCATATTTTATCATTAGGTATAAAAGAAAAGAACGAACCATATACGACCTCTAGCGCAAGAATTGTTCGCTGCATCTGACCAACATAGATCAATAATTGTTTTAGATGGAACATACTGAAACACATCATCAATCAAAATACTGAAGATTTTAAGGTTTGGTTACATGCAAACATGTATATAACATTTCAAAAATTATCAAACACAACAAAATGTAGGAAACCAACTTCAAGATGATGATGATGATCATCATGGTGATGATGATGATGATGATAATAATGATTGTGTCGATGATGTCGATAAGGTCGATTATGATTCGTATGATGATGATAATGATGACGATGATTATATTGATAACGATGGTGTATACCAAGTTAAGCTAGCAGCTTCTTATACGCAAGAGCACATGTCAAATGACGGAATATATTCAATTCACGGTTATGTGCACAATAGGAGTTTGCTGTGCTTGAAGTTCCAAAGTCGGCATGTGTCCCGAAAGCAATATCGGTCTTACATACGTTTTAAGGAGGGTCAGTCGATGCATGGTTTTGCAGCTGCCCCGTATGAGCACGTGGAACATGTGCGCACGTTACAAGTGCGCTGTGGTTTCTGTGTTTCCGGCGCCACCAAGCTGATCAACTGTCAGATGGTCCGAGACATTGGGCTGCAGACATTTCAGATGCTGATAACGTGTCGTATTAAATAACCATGTTTGGGGTTTTATATATATAGCCTGCATTAGCTGCATTGGTGGCGTTTTTTTAATGCGTACTTTATTATTTGTAATCATATTTTTTTCATAACTGAAGAGTGATTGTTTCTCACAGCGCTCAATCCTATTCAATATCATTTGTACATCTTATCAGTTTGAACTTTCTACACTACATGTACATATATAAATGAGTCGGTCTTTATGTCCCTTCGTACTTATTAGTGTAAGGTGTAAAATCATAAAAAAAATAAATATAGTTGTTTTGCATAGCTTATTTAATAATTAATTATGATTCGATATAAATAAACGTTAGTTAATAACATTTAAAATTATCACTTTCTGTCGGTACAACAAAAATATGTTCATGAGAGAAAATACAAGAGTCTGAACTACATGTTAACGTAATATATTATATGCAAGGTTAAGCGATCAGGTTTTTCATACGGAATATGTAAATACAATAGGTCATATTATTACACCGTATTTGTTGTTGTTTTATTAACATTTTCGTTGTAACTTATAAGAATGTAATAGTTTTATTATGATGCGATTTGAAACAATCTTTCAAATGTATAAACAATTTGTGAATGTTTTGCGTTAAACATTTGGCGATGTAAAGCAATACTATTTTTTAATATGCAGTATATTGTTAATATTATATAACATGTAATATGTGAATTTAATTTATGAACATAAATTAAATCATTTATCACATTTTGGGTCACTTTAATGCTGATTGAATAATAAGCGCGGCAATCTGCGTCTATACAATATGGAGTTGTGACGTTGCCCTAAAAAGTAACGTTAGACGACGTCAAAATTGGAAAAAAAATGGGCATCTTTGTCTCGGGCTGGAGATAACGTCTTTTGAACAAATACATGCATTGAGGATATTTTGAAAAGATGATTCTCTGCACTCTATGTTGATAGAAGGTTGAAAATAGTTTGGATATAGGCAAATAACGACCCTTAACGTGAAATAATTCACAGATAACATGTTCATTCATAAGCAATTTCATGAAACAGATATAGTCACAACACTTATAAATGTGTAATAAATATTTCCAATCGCTTGACAGTTACAATCACTACGTAAAAACAAATCTTACATAGTCATTTTTACATATTTTATGTATGAAAAACAGTATTGTATACTAAATGATTTATCATCTTCTATTTTAAAAGATTTACTGAGTAGGGCTCTGGTAAAAAATAATTGAATACAGTAACATGCTGTATTGCACCGGTTTTGCGAGGTCTGTCCCAGAGTTTGTTTGTGACGGTTTTGGTTTGTAGTGATTTGATGATAATTGGCAGTAATTGCTGTTGTTTTTGTATTTATTGTCTTGTTTTGTATAATTATTCCGAAGTCATGATTATAACACATTGTATCATAACTTATAATTAAATAAACATTATAATAAATAT
>VMBQ01002696.1:39271-61451 GCA_007657795.1 Dreissena rostriformis
CTCATGGAGCTGCACATTTTGAGTGCTGAAAGGCCAAGGTCATGGTCATCCTTCAAGGTCAAAGGTCAATTATATGGGTCAAAATCGCTCATTTTGGCCATAACTTCTGCAATATTCAACATAGCAACTTGGTATTTGGCATGCATGTGTATCTCATGGACCTGCACATTTTGAGTGGTGTAAGGTCAATGTCAAGGCCATTCTTCAAGGTCAAAGGTCAAATATACGAGTCAAAATCGCAATAGGGGACATAGTGTTTCACAAACACATCTTGTTTGAGTGTGTTTTTCTATCATATAGAGGCCATTTAAAAACATATTGACATAAATATGAAATTATGAACATAATTAATTTGAAAAAAAAGGCTAAGCCGACAATGAGCAATTTAGCGTTACAATTTCCGGATGCATTTTAGTATATTTTTGGTACCGAGGGTACATTTAAGTAAACCTAAGAGTACCCGGGGTCCAATTTTATATGTACCCCAGCCGACAATGACCAATCGAGCTCTACTGACGGAGACAAAATAAAACACTACAAAACAGCCGCAAAAGAAATGTCAATAAGTTTTATCATACAGTAAGTTCCTTATTTGATTTGAAAACTTCGAATAAGTTCAAATCATTTATTATTGTAAACAAGCATGTTTTCTTTTGCGTATAAATTGGGCCATCATGGTCTAGGCCGTTAAGGATATGGAACATCCTGACCCGCATAAATATCGTTCGCTTTTAAATAATTGTTCATATTAAAATATATATGTTATTTAGTGCAAAGACTCATTGTATGGAAACAAACGGCGAATATTGTTTTAATATCACAACATTTATCAACCTTATCTATGTGTTGCTCATTTGTAACACATTATTCAGTTTGATATCCAATAGGGATAAAGATATACATTTTCATAGCAAAAAGCACTCTTTTATTCTAATATTTCGCCCAAACGGGCTTTATCAAAGTTCACAAATATGAATTCACTACATTGTTATAACTGTCGTGCACATAAATAAAGTAAATGTTTTACAACGTCAAATATCACAGGAAATAACGTAATGACGTCATACATTACCATGTGATAAACAATTGCGCCAAACTAAATAAAATACTGATGACAATTTGTTGTATGGATTGTATACTTGATCAGAAATACATGCCTATTGTAATTTCTCCAAATTGAATTTGAAAAATAATAACAATAACATTATATTGTTATATTAATAATTCGTTGTAATGTATGACGTCATGACGTCATTTCCTGTGATATTTGACGTTGTAAAACATTTACTTTATTTATGTGCACGACAGTTATAACAATGTAGTGAATTCATATTTGTAATCTTTGATAAAGCCCGTTTGGGCGAAACATTTGTATCACGTTTTTCTTTTTGTTTACATTTCACCGGAAGATCGCCGTGGTGTAGTGGATGAGGTGTCCGCCTAGCGATGGGAGTTCGTGGGTTCGCTCCCTACTCGGGAGCGTTCTCATTATCTCCTCCATGGACACCAAGTACTGGTTATTCCCAGGAAACGGACTCGATAATGTCCATATCTGCCTATAATGCTCGAAAGGGCGCTTGGCAGTATAAATAGATAGAGATAGATAGGAAGCAGGATTTCTATCTGGGTCAATACGGTCACATTTCAAAACGGTAGCAACACGCGCAATCTGGTTCCCACGTTAAAAGTTAGATTAAAAGATATATACTTATTCAAGTTTTCATGTTAATAATTGTTAAAGCATCAGCTGCTACCAAATATCAGTAAATCAATTTTCATTGACATATCTTTGCTTTTACCAAAAATAAACGGGATTTTTCGCACATGACGGGTTCATGTAATACCTCTATAAACTTTACATTATGGAAACTAGGATCTTTATTATTTGATTATTTAGCACACACCAGAAATCAATTGTACTATTGAGTATGCAAGTAAAGACTATAAATATGTTGAAACAGAAGAAATAAAAATGATAAAAGAAATCGTCGTCATCATGGCCTATTGGAAATGGTGTCCGCCTAGCGACCGGGAGGTCACAAATACTAGAAGAGGACGGGTGGGTCCGACGACATACGTACGTCCACCTGGACGAGCAACTCGGCGCGTTGTGGGATGGATACGACGAGAGAGATCTGACAACCGAGGGAAAGATCGGAGAGGCCTATGCTTTCACGTATTAAACCAATAATCATCCGGATTCGCCTTTTGGATACACAGAAGACCCATTATACATGTATTCGAGAAATGTAACTCAAATGCTGGATACGTTTAAAGGGACCTGTTCACGATTTGATGAATTGACACAATTGAAAAAAAAATGATTCAGATTTCCAAAGTTTCATTGTTGTTATGTTTTTTTTGCAAGTCATTAGCCATACTTAACATTAACAATGCTCTAAAATATCCATTACATTCATCTTTTGCCGATTTAAAAACCGGAAAATTATAAAGCGTAACAAACGCAAAATGATTGAATTATTTGGAAAAAAAAGTGTTATCTTTATATTTTGTGACATTACGAAGATTGCTTATATAAAGCATAAAATGCATATTAGCACGGATGGCGGAGTGGTTTAAGCGCTTGACTTTTACTCCAAGGGTCAGTATTTCGAGCCCAGGTGTGGATTACTTTTTTTTCTGTCTTTTAAATATTTGTGTTTTATACTGGAGCTCTTTAGTGCCGATGTTAACATTTATTAATTTAAATCATTAAATGACACACTTCAAAACATGCCAAATTCTTTGAACAAGTCACTTTAAACATATACTATTAATGTAATCATGTGGTAACAGATACGTTTACAATTTATGATTGTATATGCATTTATGTATTTGTGTTGTGTTCTTTTGTTTTTCAGTTTTACCATGACTTAATTATATATATTTGCTAATACCATTGTTTTAAATTCATTTTTGATGCAATGACCATAATGAATTGGAATTGAAATAGCCAATTATTTTTTTTCAATTGCAACCCAACGATAGGATTATATTATTAAAATGAGATTTTATTATGTGATAACTGTTTAACAAATATATGTGTATGTGGCGATACTGTATTGAATTTCTTAAGACGTGCTTATTCTTTATGATGAACTTAAATAAAAATATCTGCAAACGGAATAAATATATAGTTGTATTAATTTCATTGCCTTCTTTAGCATTCTTAATCCGCATTTCGACGACGCCATATCTAACGCAAATGACAAAAGAAACCATTATTCAAAACGTAATTAACATTACGAACAATTAACTGTAATAAGCAATATCGCACAGTTATAAAGAGTATCGACCAAGATTTTTAAACAGATCTATTCCAATTAAAAATGAGGCCAAATAAGCCTGTTATTGGGGCCGAAAAAGCCTGGTATTGGGGCCGAATGCGACTGGTATTGGAGTCGAAAAAGCCGACAGCCACGGGTTTGATACCCATTGTGGGAGCGCTCATTAGACACAGGAAATGGATTAGAGATCGTTTCAATAATCCCGAGGCTGTCGATGCAATTGAGCAATTTTTGGTAAATAATTTCAAAATTGAATGATACAATTAAGTCTTTTTTAAAATTCAATATAAGACATACAATGTATACATGTATATGATACCAAAACAAAATGAAATCATGCAGCAGTAATATTAAAACATGTTATACAAGATATGCTAATATATACTTTTTGATCTTTCGATTTCCTTTAGATTAAAAAAAAACATAAAGATGAGTTGCATAAAGTGGGTAGAAAGCAAAAACTCGACTTGATTATGAAAGTTTTATGTGTGTCCATTTATGTTCAAATATGTGAAGTGTATCATTGCTGAGGGCTTTTTCTTTTTCAATCTAAATCTTAAGTTTTAAATTATTGATAAAACAGTTTATTGTAGGTTTCTGTATTTCATGCTGGATATGAAATATTTCATTAATATTATTATGTAGTTCACGGTGTTATTAACCTCTGGTATTTTGAAGGTATTTACTCCTAGACTGATGTCTAAGAGAGATAGTTTAACATTTAATTTGTGTTTCTCTATAAAGGTTGTCAATTGATTCCATAGAGTTTGAATATGTTTACAGTCGCAGAAAAGGTGTTCTATTGTTTCAATATGTTCACTACACATATCATATAGATTTGTGTTGGATAGGCTGCACTTAAAAGATATTTATTTATAGCTATGATTCTCTGAATGTATTTATATTGAACATCTCTCAGTGTGCTTTCAGTAGTTGATTTATATGGCGTGATAAATATGTGTTTCCAATTAAATTCTGTTACTCCAAGAAGGTTTTGCCATTTAGTTTGAGCTTTAGAGGTTTCGGCATGGTTTTTAATTTGAAGTGCGTACAATATTGTGTTCGTATTTTTTTGCAATTATGTTTTCTATGAATGTTGTTTGAGTATTTGGTGGATTATTTGTATTTGTTACAGCTTTAATATGTATGGGCATACTTTTGATCAATGTGTAGTACATCAGGAAATTACTTGAAGGTATTCCGAATTAAGATTAAGTCTTGACAAACTGTTTAAATGGCCATATTCAACCCTTGACCTGTAAGTGTAACCCTGACTTTAGATTTACGGAGATTGAAGGATAACAGACTGGTCTGGAGTGGCTTATTTTCGTAGAGTCTATCAAGAAATTGTTCAGCAGCCATTGAATAAATACTTATAGCCAGATAAGCTTATTTTGTATACATACATGTAATCGTATACAAGGATTATTACACGAGTGTGGTGTTCCGCTTGGTTGTGTCACATGAGTTTATTGCGTGACACTATATTTAGCGAGACCGATGGAGCACCACAACCATTCTTTTATTATAAACTGATACACACAACATCACCCACGCTATAACTCGTGTACTCTGCAAATAAACGTTACTTAATGTAGAACTCCACAAACATGTACGAGTTATACATGGAAAAGTGACGTCATTGTGCAAATGTATGGCATCATTAACAATTTTCATTTTGTATATCTTATGGAAATAATTAATCAGTTCTGCAGTAGTTTTTTTTTTAAATATGTGGAGACTGACACTTTCACATCATCACTCTTGCCATTCATTTATAGAGACTTATTCACATATACTTGTTTTAAACAATGTCATTGTAGCGTTATTTGATTGAACACAGACGCTATAACACATCGAAAAGTTTTCATTGATGTTAATTTATTCCTCGAAGTTCAACACAAACGCTTTCCAACTACAGTTGTTAATCAAATCAATAAGATACATGCGAAACCCATAAACGGGCCTCGCAAAATACAAGAAGATATTTTAAAACTATATCCCTGCTTGTGAAGTGAGTACTGACTTACGTTCTAATACAAAAAGTTACTGTTTATATACCCATTTAACAGACGGTAATATGTTATATCAGGAAAAGTCCAGCTAATAAAGAAAGGTACACTCACGAATAAATGACATGTTGGCCTATACATTGAAAGTACATCGGGAAGTTGACTGGATAAATTAATCAATAACTTGTAATAAGGCCGAACCATGACATTGTTATTTTTGTAAATACATGATTTTCTTAAATATTAACTAGATTAGGTTATTACGTCACAGTCATTACATGAATTTATTAACGAAACTTTTATAAAGAATAGTGTTAAATGATTTTACCAACAAGAAAAAAACAATGTGCCTTCCTGATGTAAGAACCTGAGACCATTAGAACACAAATAGAGAACGTGCTTCCATTGCAGAACGAGGCTTTTGAATTTGAATGGTAGTTTAAACGCTACGTCCGTAATACACTGTTTTACTAAATTATGAATGAAAAACATTACAAATGATTTTTTCCATGATTTGTTGATGATTAAAATTGATGAATATATGTAACATTTTTTTTACTCCTAGTCAGGAGTGTCGTTTTGCTTGTTTGAATATAATGCACATTATCGAATCGCTGTGATTTTCTTTACAAATTGTCATTTTGCCAAACTGTTAAAAAGTCCCTTTAAATATGCATGGTAGCATGTATGCGATGGGGAGGTAAAATCATAAGTACACATATAAAACATTATGGTCGTGGGATTTCTGAGAATCAGTCAAGTGTGTAATTCAAGTTTATTAGGTTCTTACGCGCAATGAGTCAACATTATGTGAGTACCTGGAGTGTTTCCCTCTCATACCTAATTAATTTTCTTGATTCGCAAAAGTTAAGAAGAATGTCGAATTACGCTTGATGTCATGGACTGTGAAAACCTTTGGTCCAGTTTGTACTTTTATTTGCTTGGCCTGTTAAATTGCGTGGAATGGATTGGTAGCTGGAGATATGGACACATCATGACATGGTAACTTTTTGCAAACAAGTGTGTGTCTTCATTTTTATCGAGTGCACCGGGATTGTCTCCCATATGGCCATCGCCCCCAGAAGACGTGTTAGTTGGTTACGGGGGATAGTGCAAGATACAGGAGACACCCCGTTCCAGAGGTGACCCTGGGTCTTTTAGTGCCCGGTGTATAGCACCTAGTACACTGCACCTCGGTTTAACGTCTCATGCGAAAGACGAGTTAGTAGGTTAGGTGCAGCGTGGGATCGAACCAGCGATCTCTGGATTGTGAAGCCAGTGTGTTACCACTAGACCACGGATCCGCTACATGCAAACAAGTATGCCATGGTGATCCTTATAACACGTTATCGATCGGAAACAATTTTCACTTTTAGTGTGACAATGACCTGTTAAGTAAGCAGCTAGGAAGGTAGGGATTACGTTCACAAAGTCCTTCTTACATTGGCTATCAAAGAACACACTCAAACCTGCTTAATTCAATACGTAAAGTATAAACAAGAGTGCCAAACTGTCACAAGATACGCCCGTTCGAAGGTTTTGGACACCATGCTCAATGCTTGAAATGCACTAAGTGACCTCAAGACCTAGTTATTGACTTGGCATGACCCATATTTGAACTTGACCTAGATATCATTTAGATGTAACATCTGACTAAATTTGGTGAAGATCAGATGAAAACTACTTCAATTAGAGAGCGGACACCATGCTAAATGCTTTAAATGCACCATGTGACCTCGTTTTTGACCGGGCATGACCCATATTCGAACTTGACCTACATATCATCTAGACACAACTTGTAACCAAATTAGGTGAAGATCAGATGAAAACTACTTCAATTAGAGAGCGGACACCATGCTAAATGCTTGAAATGCACTAAGTAACCTCGTGACCTAGTTTTTGACCCGGCATGACCCATATTTAAACCTGACCTACATATCATATAGACACAACTTTTGACCAAATTTGGTGAAGATCGGGTGAAAACTACTTCATTTAGAGAGCGGACACCATGAAATCCTTGAAATGCACTAAGTGNCCGCCCGCCCGCCGCCCGCCAAGGGGTTTCACATAATACGTCCCGTATTTTATACGGGCGTATAAAAATAGGGAAAAACTTACACTCCGCTTTTAACCGACATGTATCTTGTAGCGCAGCCGTTGGATGAACCGCAGCCGTTGGATGAACCGCAGACGTTGCGTTAGTCGATTAAACGGTGTGTTTAGTTGTTTTTTGCAGTTTTCAAAAGTACAGCATTCATATCATGGCGGTCAGTTAACAAACTGACATGGTGTTCCTGGGCTAGCTGATTTACCAATAATGAGGTAATATCATAATGAGTTTCAAATTAAATAACAACATTTTATTAGAAGCTTTATTCGATTTTATTATTGTGCATTTTATTGTATACACAATATCGAACCTAAATAAAACAGGAGATAACACATACAGTACAAAACACAACAGATGCAAATCCAAATTATTTGGGAGATTATTAAAGGTAACCTACGCAATCCAACATTTAGATAAACTTCATTTTAATAAAAAGAAACACGCAAACTTGAAGAAAAAACACTACATGATATTGACACATTAGAAAGACAATTTCATAACACAATACCATCGAAAAAAACACGATTAAAAGTGAAATAATTAAAAACAAGGCTTGTCACCATAGGACGACATATGCCCCCTTTTTCCAATTTTTTCTGAACCTTAAGTGTTTTCCACATTTTTCGAAACCTAAACGCAAAGTGTGACGGAATTTCAGACATACAGACAGTGCGATCACTATATGCCCACCTTCTGGGGCATAAAAAACAAGTGTCAGAAGACATTTATCATAAACATCTTAGTGAAATAATTCTAAGATCGAGATTAAAACACGTAGAACACAATATATAGAGGATATTTGTTGGATTCGGTGGAATATCAATTTTATTTCACGAGTGATCAAAGAAAATAATAAAAATATTGTTTCTATGATCACGAGTGAATTCAAATCGATATTCCACCGAATCCAACACATTTTATTATTTTGTAATGCATTTTTTTCACCGTGTATTAACATTGTAAAGAGTTTAACAGGAGAATTTCGCTGGAATAATGACGTCATTTCGTCAAAAAATGACGTCATTTCGCAGTAAAACACTGAAAAATATCGATATTTTTCACTGTTATTTTTCACTTTTGAAACAGTGAAATACCAGTTTTATTTTAATGATATTTCTCTATAAATCACCGGAAAGCATATAATAAAAAACAAATATTCTGCAAACATAAAAAAATGTAAAAATGAAAAAAAAAACAACAACGCATAAACTTGGCGTGAATGACATTCAAATAACCAACAGAACACTTATTCTAGAAAAGCAATGATTATATTATGAAAACCTCCGTAAACATGAGCCGGTTGAAACTAACACGAATTTCTTAAACTTACTCCATCTATTCTTAATTATAACAAAGCAAAACATCTAAGATAATCCTTTCATGAACAACTACATGTTTAAACATCCTTCTTTAATTTTAGTTTTCGAACTAACGTATTAAATACAACTGACAGTAATAATATTCAATTGTGAATTTTATGATTATATTAATACAATATTTTCCCTTCAACATGAAATACAGAAAACAAAACCTAATTTGAATGGTCGTATATATAGCATGAACATAATTATTTAGATTGAGTCAGAAATAGCCATCAGAAATGGTTAATTGCATATTTTTTTACAAAAACGGAATCGCGTTAAATTTTCAAATTGCTAGTCCACTTACATACTGTTAACTTTATGCACCGGTAAGTTTAGCATGTCATTATTATTCTTATCTTACAACATAATTGTTTATATATATATATAGGAGAACACACACTCTTGTCACTGATAAACATAAGATATAAAAAAACCTTGCAATGCATATTTGTGTATATATNATGCAACACCATGTGTAATTCTAGCAGATGCATGGTCATTCATATAAACAATTGATGCGCAATATTTGAATCACTGTTATATTACTACTATCCTATAGTGCTCATTGTGTTTTACAATAGCAATTTAAGAAAATATATATATACCAAAAACAACCACTTTCAAACTCGGCAGACATATCATTAAAAGAAGTTTACCCCAAGCTAATTTCAATCACATCATTCACATGGGCAGGATTTTTACAAAATTGGTAGAGGACCTCAAAACGATCTTACTGGTCATATAACAAACCCCCGTGCCTTGCAGTTTTTGAGGAGATTGTAAAAGTTTTCACTATTATACTGTATAGGAAACAAGTAATCACACAGAGTGGCCAATTATGAATTGTGTGCACCATTTGTACAAACTTGAAAGACGACCACCATGCCATGTATCATCCAAAAACCAAACCTATGTGCTAAATAACAAACCTCTGTGCATTGGCAGGGATTTCAATTGAAGCAGAATCCTGCTTTTTGATGCAACCATTTTGTAATTGTGTCACCTTTGACTCCTTCAAATTATTTACCTACTATCATTTTGAAGCAAGTCACCATGAAAATAACATAAAATGTTGTTTCTAAGTTCAGCAAGCAATGTATACAAAGCAAAAATTGTAGAGCAATAAACAAATACCCAGACACAAAATATCTTGACTGCAGTATTTTGACCCCTAAACATTTCATTTCACCCAATACAATTTACACCATCTCGTTTTACTCCTGGTTTTCAAAATTATTGAAATCCGTGCTTGGGGTTTCAGAAATATTTTAGTTTTAACTTTATACATATATGGGAAACAGGTTACAACCAGGACGAGCAAGTTTTGACTCCATAGGCATGTGTTGAATAAACTTGAGCAGAACCTGAATTTGATGTTACATGCCAAATACCAAACCTCTGGACCTTATAGTTTCAGACGATGATTTTTGAAGTTTTCCCAATATACATATAATGGAAACAAAAAAAGCTTTAGTACACAGCAAGTTTTTACCTCAGGGACATGATTTTAACAAACTTGGTAGAGGAACACATTACAATTTCACTTGCCATATATATTGTATCTCTGGGCCTTGTCGTTTTAGAAAAGATTTTAAAATAATTTTACTATTACAATCCTGTGATACATGGGGCGTGGCTATTTTTTATAGCCGGGGCGGGGGGGGGGGGGGGGGGNTTTAAGAAGAGGATCACTAGAATATGTTACACACCAAATATTAAAGCCCTGACACTTGTGGTTTCAGAGATTTTATGATATGTTCATGTTTTAGCTATTTTTTCCCCTTATATTCTTATATATCCGCATGTGCTTCTTCACGTTTCCAAGTAACAACTCTAGCTACATGGATAACCACACACCTTTCACGTGTACGGTCTCTCTCCTGTATGTATCCTCATTTGTGTCTTCAAATCACTACTCTGGTTACATGAATAACCACACTCCTCACACTTGTAATGTCTCTCCCCTATATGTATCCTCACTAATAAGTAGTAATTACATGTATTCTTATGTCTGTCTTCGAGTGAACACCCCGGTAACATGCATAACCACACACCTAACACTAGTACGGTCACTCTTTTTTATGTATGTACATGTGTCTCTTCAAGTCACCACTTTGGTTGGATGCTTCACCACACACCTCACACTTGAACGGTATCTCTCCTGTATGTATCCTCATGTGTATCGTCAAGTCACAACTCCTGTTACACGAATAACCACATACCTTACACTTGTAGGGTCTCTCTCTTTTATGTATCTTCATGTGTCTCTTCAAGTCACCACTCTGGTTACATGCATAACCACACACCTCACACTTGTACGGTCTCTCTCCTGTATGTATCGTCATGTGTGTCTTCAAGTAACTTCTCTGGTTACATGCATAACCAAACTCATCACACTTGTAAGGTCTCTCCTTACTACATGTATCTTCATGTGTGTCTTTAAGTAACAACTCCGGTAACATGCTTAGCTACACTGTCACACCTTACACATGTAAGGTCTCTCTTTATTATGTATCTTCATGTGTCTCTTCAAATCACCAGTCTGGTTACAAGCTTTACCACACACCTCACACTTGTACGGTCGTTCTCCTGTATGTATCCTCATGTGTGTCTTCAAGTCACAACTCCTGTTACATGCATAACCACACATCTCACACTTGTACGGCCTCTCTCCTGTATGTATCCTCATGTGTGTCTTCAAATCACTACGCCTGTTACATGCATAACCACACACCTTACACTTGTACGGTGTCTCTCCTGTATGTATCATCATGTGTCTCTTCAAGTCAACACTATGTTTAAACGAATAGACACACACCTCACACTTGTACGGTCTTTCCCCTATATGTATCCTCCTGTGTATCTTCAAGTCAAAACTCATGCTACATGCATAGCCACACACCTCACACTTGTACAGTCTCTCGTCTGCATGTGTCTTCATGTGTTTATGAAAGTTTCCACTCTGGCTAAATGCTTTACCACACGCCTCACACTTGTATGGTATTTCTCCTGTATGTATCCTCATGTGTGCCTTCAAGTTACCACTCTCGTTACATTCATAACCACACACCCCACACTTGTACGGTCTTTCTCCTGTATGTATCCTTATGTGTATCTTCAAGTAACAACTATGTTTAAATGCTTTACCACACACTTCACACTTGTACGGTCTATCTCCTGTATGTATCATCATGTGTGTCTTCAAGTGACCACTGTTTTTACTGGAATAACTACCTAAGTTCTTGCCTCGGAAAGAGCCAAATTCTCTTGCGAATTCATCACTGTACCAGACCATCAGTTCTTCACCTGTATCAATAGACATATTAATTAACAAGGTGTAACTTTTTTTCAAGAAACACTAAATGCCTTAACCAGAATTTTGTCACAAATGTGACCTTTACCCCACATTTTTTTCTGAAAAATGTGCATATGTGTTAAATTCATCACAAACAATTATTAGTTTCTGTATTATCTCAACATATTCTAGTTTTGATTCTAAAACTGAAATATAGGACAGGTTTAATCCCATTTAAAAAGTTTTGGATATTTATGTTTTTTTTTTGCTATTTGTAAAGTTTGTATGATTCAAATGGAACGGCACAGTAGAAAGGCAAGGTGGTAAAAACTAACAATTATTTGTTCATGAGTTCACAATTGCTGCAACAATGTCTCATACCCTGTCCAACAAGCCATAATGAGAAGCGGGTTTTTAATCATTATTTGTTCATGAGTTCACAATTGCTGCGACAATGTCTCATACCCTGTCCAACAAGCCATAATGAGAAGCGCGTTTTTAATCACTTGGATTTGCCTCACAGTGTTGTGTATATTGAAGTTTATAAGGTCTGTCTCGGCCTGAGGCTGCACTATGCAAGGACCTGGAGTCTATCTCAGACAGCACTCAGACTTGGGAAGAAGTTTAAATTAAAGCTGCAATGTTCAACTAATTATTTACTCTGAGGTATTTAATATTGGTGTGGTATTGCCAATGTGAGACTGCTCTATTTAGACAGCCCCCACATCTAGTATTCATATCTTGAGCCATACAGCATGCCTATATACCTGGTGAAACTGGCTTCAATGTGCAGTAATAGATGCCTCCTTTGTACTGAAATGCTACAAGGTTCCGATCTGCCTGCGTCATTGCACAGTTCACGTATCTCATCCAGTTAGAGGTGGCCTTGTTCTGGGCATCCACAGAGTGGCTTGCATGTCCATCCTTATAGGTCTGAATTGCATAGAATCTTTCTATAAATCTAATTAACAGGTCAATAAGATTGATACACAAGAAAATATGATACCTAATATACTTGTTGTTAAGAGCAACATTCAATTGTTAGACTAGAATATCAAAGATTACATTTATAAACCAAACAGCTGCAATGATCGTACAATTTATAATGTTTTCTACAGAACAAACACACTTAGTATTAAGTTTTTAATTTTAAAGTTTCATTCATGTAAAACGGAACAGTACTTTACACACTTGAACTACACACTTATTTTAAATAATGACATAATCAGTTTTACCAGATGTGTGAAATCTATATATGCAAGCATGATTATATATCAATAAAAAATGTGTCACAGACACTGATGCCCAAACAACATATGGTTGGACATGGATAAATCAAAACTTAATTCTATAGCAGACAAACAGAAAAAGGCCCTTATTCAGCCAAAACTGCTGCAGTTGAAATCAATCTCTTAACAATCATCTACACACTTTGGACGATCAGCTCTTAAAGTCTGGGCAAAAACTTCAAAGCAATTAGAGGTATTAACAAGAGCACCGCAGAGCAGATGCCAACGCTCGGCTGCGAGTGCAGTTTTGAGAAAAAAAATGACCTTTGACCTTGAAGGATGACCTTGACCTTTCACTACTCAAAATGTGCAGCTCCGTGAGATACACATGCATGCCCAATATCAAGTTTCTATCTTTAATATTGCAAAAGTTATGGCCAATGTTAAGGTTTTGGGACGACGCGGACGGCGTACGTCGGACGGTTGACGACGAGCTGGCTATGACAATACCTCGGGTTTTCTCCGAAAACAGCCGAGCTAAAAACTATAGTTTTGGACTATATAATAATTGTACAGTGAAAAATCAGACAAAGGGCCCTAACTCTGCCAAAATTTGTCACAGAAAAAGATAATTTCATAACAAATATCTCCAGAAAATAAAGATAACTCAATTGCTATAACTTGATCTAGGTCAACACAGTAGTTTAAGACGAGTTGAAAACATAAAACGTTGCAACTATAGTGGTTAAACAAACAAATGCCATAAATCTGCCAAAAAGTTCCTTTTGTTGCAATAATCTATGCATTAAGGTCATTCATCATTGAAAGTGTGAGGAAAATTCACCAAATAATTAAAGAGGAATTGAAAACACATGCGCCAGGATTTGAAAAACAGACAAAAACCATAATCCTGCCAGAACTCCTGGAAGTGACAATTCCTTTTTTAAATCATCTACACATTAAAGTCATTAAACAGTTTGCGCGAGATCCACCGGTCGTTAAAGAGAAGTTGAAATAACAAGCTTTGGGGTGAACAGACATGCTACGGGACAGACGGACAAGTACCATGTTTAATGCACATTAAATCCCCATTATAGACTGCTACATACATGAAGATAATGTTTTTGTTTTTAAAATGCAGATCTTTATTTTCAACCATATAGACTTTATTAAAATACCCTTGCATTTCAAACTAAACGTAAGTATCAATGCATCAAGCTTAGCATCGCTTTACCTGAACCTTCCAGCAATAACCTGACTTATGCTTGTAAATGATGATAGCGCCCACATACGGTCCGAACATGATCCTGGATTCCAGTTCCTCCTTGGAAAACACTCCAGGACCAGCTTCAGCTATTTTGGACATTTTGATTTCAAGGCAATCTGGCAAGGTATTGTCAGCTTTAAGAGGGTCCCCTTCTGGCACCTGCAGTTTATATTAAGGTATATGAGCATCTACTGGAAAAACTCTTTTGTATAAGAATAATAATGGCATTTTTAAGGCATTTCTTAAATTTATTGCCATATATTTAAAAAATGATTTTTTGTTACATTTATCACCGGTAATACACTTTTCAAGTAACAGTCTCATATGCCCATAATAAGATGTTTGTTTTTCCTTTATTTTCTCTACAACATTTAGTTTATGTTTTCAAGATGAACACAGCTTTACCTCTTTGTCCTGTATGTAGTAATAGGATCCATGGACAGGGCAGTCCCCTTCAAATTCCTTGTTGCATTCTCCACAGTCTAAGAGAGCAAAATAAACACAAGGCAATAAGCAAACTAAGTAAAAGACTAATATCAGCTACTGAAACATTAGATTTTAAGAACCCACTTATATTTATTATGAATATTATAAAGCAGCTAATTTAGAAAAATATCTGAAAGACAGCCGTTCTGTCACAACACCCTATATCATTACTATTTCCGGAGTCATCAGTTCACATAATAAGGTTCATATGGTTTCATCATCAAAAGNGTGTCTATAGTTGTAAATTAGGGTTTATTGCGTGTTTGTTCTTTTGATGTTTTATTTAGACTTATCACTTTTTAAATCTTCTATTGATTATATTCAAGCTTACGAGTACAATCGGTGTTATGTATTAAACAAAGATATGTTGAGCAAATAATACCTTAATTAAGAAGAGTCTCCAATATACATAAATCTTGTACAACTATATAGACTGGTCACCATTCACATTTCAATTTAACATACGTAACAAACGGGGTCGTTGTCAAGATTACAAAATAAACCGCAATAAGTTTTTTTTTCCTTGGTTTAGACTATGAAGATTGTGTATATATGATTCCACAATCGTGTTGAATATCTTTTTTTTTTTCAAGTTTAAATAATTGGTTTGGCATAAAAGATCAAGGATTAAACACTTTTTGCCTACGCAGCATGTTCTAGAAAGCTGACTAAGTATATAAGTCACCTTAGCTCAATTTTGGAAACCATTTACGTCAACTCAATAAGAACTAGGACACTGACTATGCTTATATAAGTTATTTTATCGATGGATGTTTTGACATCTTTTGTTTGAGTAGTAAAGATAATGATATATTCTTTAACATTCCTCGGCGGTAAAGTTATTTACTTTAACATTCCTCGGCGATAAAGATATTCACTTTAACATTCCTCGGCGGTAAAGATATTTACTTTAATATTCCTCGGCGGTAAAGACATTTACTTTAACATTCCTCGGCGGGAAAGATATTTACTTTAACATTCCTCGGCGATAAAGATATTTACTTTAACATTCCTCGGCGGTAAAGATATTAACTTTACCATTCCTCGGCGGTAAAGATATTTACTTTAACATTCCTCGGCGATGTGCGATGGTGTTTTATCGCCGGCACATGTGGGATAAGTGGACATTTATTTGATTTTGAAATATGTTAGTGACATTTTGGTCATAAGAATCCTTTCACATGAGTAATTTACAATTAAATAATGTTTACTGGGTAAATCAGGCACACCCTTGTAGTCACGCGGCCCGATGGGGACATTTTGTATAAAACCCGGGTATAAATCTGCCATTGTGTGCCATCTCTATTGAGAAGACTGCCAGCTCTTCCCAAGTAGCGTCAAGGGAGTGCAGTGGATATTTGGTTTTAAACTGTTTAATTCTCGTAAAACGTTTCGTTATTTGAATATATTACGAATCTGGACTTATGGACAACAACTGTTGTATAAAAGAACTAATTTTATAAATATAACCACTATACGATCAAACATTTATTTTTAGCTCACCTGAGCACAAAGTGTGCATGGTGAGCTATTGTGATCGCCTTTTGTCCGTCGTGCGTAGTCCGTCGTCAATATTTACCTTGTGAACACTCTAAAGGCCACATTTATTGTCCAATCTTTATGAAACTTAGTCAGAACATGTGTCCAAATGATATATTGGACGAGTTCGAAAATGGTTCCGGTTGGTTGAAAAACATGGCTGCCAGGGGGTGTGGTAGTTTTCCTTATATGGCTATAGTTAAACCTTGTGAACACTCTAGAGGACACATTTATTGTCCGATCTTCATAAAACTTAGTCAGAACATATGTCCCAATGATATCTTGGACGAGTTCGAAAATGGTTCTGGTTGGTTGAAAAACATGGCTGCCAGCGGGCGTGGAAGTTTTCCTTATATGGCTATAGTTTTGTATTTACGATTACAGCAAAGGAAAGTGAAAGGTAAATCTGCAATAGTTTTTGTCTGGAGTTATGCTGTCTGTTGAAAGTTTCTAGTATATAACAATGCTATTGGAATTAGTACACATTCTTATGACAGTAGTATCGTTGCTGTATGTGTATTGGTACATGGTGTAAACACACCGAACACAATACATTGTTGCAGTTTTTCTTTGGGTTTAAAAAACTAACATATTTTAAACTTTCTGTATCTGTTTGGATACGTAGAAGGACCACTTCTGGTATATTTCTACGGGGAGGAGGCTCCTAGAATGATCCGGGAGGGCTTGTTTAAAACCCTCGATTGTCTGTTGGCGCACCACACTTTCTTCCAGATGGTTCCACAACGCAAGTGTTTCCACAAAAAAAAAGTTTTTAAAACTGATTTGTTGGAGCACTAGGAATTTTGAATGCACGAGAGTTATTAGTTACGTGTCGGTCTAAAATTTTCGACGATGTATGGTCGGTGTAAGTTTTTAATTTGACAAATATTCGTTGAGGTTTATATGTCAGGTATTCATCTGGGTCCACTGCCGGCACCATACCCCCTGCGATCTTGTAGAGCATCACCAAACGATTATAGACGCGCCGGTCTTGAAGAGAATTCAGTTTTAAATTAGTGAGCATATTTGTTACACATCCTTCTTCGTTAGATTTGTTGTTATTCAATATGAAACGTGCACCAAGGCGTTGAACTTTTTCGATTTTGTCAATATCCTTTTTGAGAAAGGGGTCCCATATAATTGAACCATATTCAAGTTGAGAGCGAACCAATGCGATAAAAGCTGTTTTACGACATTCAAGGGGACAGTGTTTTAAGTTCCGTCTAAGAAACCCGAGCTTTGAGTTCGCCTTTTTGCAAATGTTTGTTATATGGTGTGACCAAGTTAAGTCATTGGATATAAGTAATCCGAGGTAAGGGTTAGAGTCCACATTTTTCAAAATTGTTTTATCCAACTCGTAGAAGAACGAACTTTTACTTTTAGCACTTAGGATGTAACACTTTTTTGCATTAAATTGCATACCCCAGGTTGATGCCCAGACTTCAAGTGAAGCTGAATCTTCTTGTAGTTTTACCTGATACGACATGTTACGTATTTGACGGTATAATAAACAATCATCCGCAAAAATTATAACCTGTGATTTTACACTGAGCGGTAAGTAATTGATATGACATAAAAACATTAACGGTCCGAGTACAGTACCCTGTGGGACGCCCGAATCAACGTGTATGCTTCTAGAGAGTTCACCTTCAACTACAACTTTCATAGATCTGTATTTAAGGAAGGATGACAACCAGGTCAGTAAGTGACCTTTAACTCCGTAGTGTGAATTTTTTTTGTAATAAACGATCATGTGGCACGGTATCAAACGCCTTACTAAAATCCAAGATTGCAGTGTCAACTTGTTGTTTTTTGTCAAAAGATGTTAAAAGATCATGCATAGTTATTAATAATTGTGTCTCTGTAGAAAAGCCAGATCTGAATCCATGATTTAAATTTGTCAATACACTATATTTATCAAAATGTTTCAAAAGGTGGCTACATATAATATGTTCGAGAATCTTGCTCGCCACAGATGTAAGACTAACTGGTCGGTAGTTCTCAGCTGAATGCTTGTCCTCTTTCTTAAATACAGGCGCCACATTCGCGTCCATCCAATCCTGAGGTAGTTTACCGGTATTCAACAAATACTGAAAGATTTCACTCAAGCCCGTCGACAGTTCATTTGCACAAGTTTTCAAAACAATGTTCGGGATGTTATCAGGTCCACAAGCTTTAGACACATTACTATTTAAGTTTTTTTCAATACACCTTTTGAATTTATTTGAAGATGAGGTATCGTTGGAAAAGATTGAGAATTTAAGTGTTCTTGTACCGAGGTACCATTGTCTATTGTAAACACAGATTGAAATTGCGCAAGTAAAACATCAGCTTTTTCTTTGGCATCAGATAATAAGTAACCTTTCTTTTTTAACGGTGCCACTCCGATGTTATCCTGTTTCTTAGATTTTATATAGTTCCAGAAGGGTTTAGAGTTATGCTTGTCCATACCGTCCTGTATTATTTTATTTACATGATCCCATTCTGCTCTACGAAGGTTTCTTGTACATTCCTTTTGATATTGTTTAAAACGGCCCCAATATCCTGTTTTCTTTGCTTGTTTATAGAGACTAGCTTTCTTTTTCAAAGATTTTTTAATATTTCTGTTAAGCCAAAGTAGGTTCTTCTGATGTTTATGTATTTTCGATGGCACATTTTTTCAACACTGTTTTTGATACCATTTTTAAAAATCGACCACAATTCTTCAATGTTGATATCATCGTTTACTTTGTCAATAATATTGTCAGAAATACACTGGCAATCTTCCTTGATGGCATTCCAATCAGCTTTGTTGTATTTAAAAACTTTCCTTCGTTTTGAGCTAATAAAATGAGGTTTGATGTCTGAATCAATCACTACCATCTCGTGATCCGAGATACCAGGTACGTTGGTAGTTCTTTTAATTAACGATGAGTTTGTAGTAATGTTAGATCAAGTAAATTTCCTTGACGAGTTGGATCAAAATGTACCTGAGTTAAATTATTTTCACTCATGATATCAATTAAGTGTTGTTGGATAGTTCTATCTTGAATGTCCCCGGTACACACGGTTAAGGTGGTCCAATCTATGTCAGGACAATTCAAATCCCCTGATAATATAAGTTCTTTCGGTTTACTGTCGTTAAGACGTTCTAATGATGATTTAAGGTTATCTAGGTCTGCCATAGATCTTTTCGGTATATAAAACGTACCGATATAAAGAGTTAATCTGGATTTCAAAGAAATCTTAACTAGTTCAATTTCACAATCTGTAATAAATTCAAAACATTCAACTGACGTCAAATTGGAACGGATAGCTACAAAAACACCGCCACCGCGCGTCATTTCTATATATAGTGTATTCTTGAGGAAATATTTCAGACGATTTAATTGCGTTTGGCGAAGATTGTTCAGGTTTTACGCCATGTTGCCAAGATTCAGTGCCACAAATAACGTCTGGTTTTATATAACTTGTTGCAATTTTAAATTTGGATGTTTTGTCACGAATACTTCTACAGTTAACGTTCAAGATTCTCAAGTTCTGTTTCGGTGGTAAAACATAAGGAGATTCATTAATGTCAGATTTACCAGATTTCTTCCTCGAAGAAGAATGTGAGGAACTTCTCCTGCTATTTGCCATACTACTAGTGTTGTGCCTCGGGCTACTTGTATGTAAGGGATCAAAGACCTCGGATTGTTTCGAATCAACTGTAAAATCAAGCACGGATATATTCAAAAGAGTTTGAAAGTTGGAGTTCATAACTTTTAAATGTAAAGCTGTCACAGTTCAAGTTATCACATTTGCAACATTTCCAGACCACACTTGATCTTTCTACATTTTTAAAGTCAGTACTACACATGGATAAACAGGACTGTTGGTACCAAATACGACAATCATCGGACGCTAATCCCTCCTGGGACCAAGTAACAGGCATATCACACTTTGCACAAGGCCATACAGGTTCATTTCTAGCTGGGCCAGGATTTGGTTCAATGTCGCCGGACAAAAGTAAAATAGCAATCAGTAGACCGCTCCTTGCATCTGAAAATGCTCTGGGTTTCAGGTGAAAATTTTTCATAGACCTGAATATACATGTTACACTTATTGTTCCTAATGTGTACAATGGTTGTTCTGATCTGTTGTTCACACAGTATAGTATGAATACCAAACAAAGAATTGTTGACCACGTGTAAGACGACATGTTGGACGATATTCGAATGGTGCGCGGCTCCTGGGTGGAAAATTAGCCTTACATGGAGATACCCGACTTACTTACACACATAAATCGATAAGATATGTTATAAAGAGTTAATTTCACTTAATGTTTCTGGAAAAATATCATTAGTTTGCCTAAATTTAATTTTAAATGTGCAAATAATTTGCACGATGGAAAAGCACACCTCCTTCTTTAAGTAATATATACTTTAAATAACTCAATTTGCGTATTTTAAAATTCAGAATACCTCGGCGTTTCCATAAACGTATACATTTTCTGGAATAGTTGACGTGTTTGAAACTTGGATTAATAAAATAATTCTGCAAGCAAACACAATCTCACGTAAGGCCACACCAAATTGATCTGTTGGTCGTCGGATTTGCCGCACCTATTTTTTTAAAATGGAAACAAATATATATAATCTTTTTTACCGCTCGCACTCATTTTTGTGTCCTTCTGTAACAATAACTCATGTGTTTTTTTAACTTGCGAAAAAAAACGCAATTTCGCAGAAACGATTTTGACGCTGTAATATTAAGATTGTATTAGATGAGCAACTGTAACGTTTGTATTATCATACTGAAATGAGACATAAGTATGACTAATTTTTTGTTTGTTTTGAACTTTTTATTGCACAGTTCAAAACGATAACATGCAATACAGATACATATTGCTGTCGATGTAATTTTCCTATTCATTTGAAGTTCTTAATAATTAAAGGAAAGTAGCTTAGCATTAAAATGAAGTAAAGAAATTGATAGGTCGACGTGGATTTGTTTTTTGCTACAGACATTTTCATATGGACTTAATTTCAAAAAACAAAATGACTAACATTGTAATAGTAATTAAAACTAATCTATATAATAACTGCTCCATAACAAATCAAATTATCAACTGAAATGTGATACACGTAGAAATATTTATAATATACATTCTTATGAAAATATTTCAGATGTAACAAATGAAAAAACAATGTTGATGTTCAAATAAACATCTTTAATTACCCCCACCAATCTGTTACCCATGTTGTGGGTTGTCAATTAAACATATGTAATAGTTTAACATTATTATTTTTTGAACTTTGTGATGTGTATTAAAAGAAACCAGACATCAATATATGCAAATGCAACTGCATGTGTTTATAGTCTGCCCCCCGATCACTGGGATATAAGTCGTCCGTGGGACCGTGGTCTAGTGGTAGAATGCTGGTCTAGGAACCGTAAGGTTCCTGGTTCAAATCCCGCGAAATTTTCCTGAGCAAAAAATTAACCCCACGCCTGCTCCTCTCCACCCAGGAGTATAAATGGGTACCTGTGAGGGATAAAAGCCAATGTGCCGTGGCTGCAAACTGCGCCGAATGTAAACGTACGACTTATATCCCAGTGATCGGGGG
>VMBQ01002696.1:61725-124248 GCA_007657795.1 Dreissena rostriformis
ACGATGTGAAATCGAAAAATCATCGCGAAAATAGGTGACATAACGATATACACACTATAAATAACGCAAGTAGATTGATCATTTTATATATAAAATATATACAATTCACTGCGCATGCACATTTTTGAATTCCTGGGTTTACCACGTGACGATGATGATCAATCTACTTGCGTTATTTATAGTTAACTGGTAGTTACCTGGTACCTGTACCCAGTACAATTTATTACCGAATATACTGAAAATATGAAAACTTACCAACTTTTTTCAAGTAATGTAATAAACCAGTCGTGATATTTTAATAAATATAAACTAATAATTGTAAAAAATACGGTATTTTAGAACTTTCCTTTTTTCGTCATTCGTGGTTGGCAGTCCCTTTACATGGTGATTTCTGTAGTGTTTGACAATACCTTGGCGTCAAATACTTTTAAATGCAACATTAGATACTATAGTCATAACAAAACAACACCACTGTCTGTCATTATTATTAACCATTACATCGGGTAGTTCCGCGGTAAATATATTAGAATTAAAGATTTTACTTATTATAATAATTGTTTGTGTCTGTACTTGTAGTTTAAATTAAATAGAGACACACTTCGTGTTATAACAGGATCTTTATAACAATTATTCAAGCTTTTTGAAAACAAATCGGATGATTTAATTTACGATTTTTGTCAGAGGTATAATTCTGATTTGCTGACGTGTCATCCAAATATATTGCAATAACGTGAAACAAAATTTGTATTCCGAATTATATCCAAATTAAACATTTTAAATGAAAATAATTTAACAAAATTAAATATGAAAACCAAGTATCTCATTGTTGACAAATTATCGTTTGGTTATTAATAGACGCTTGTATTCGCACCGAAAATAACATCTACAGCGTTATAAAGCGTTTCATCGATGTAGATCACAAAGTGACGTCAAGCAATCGAATGCTTGTTTTCATTGCATTAAATCACGAAAATATGTAAATGCCGAAAATTTATAGGCGCATAATTAAAACAGTCAAACTTGAATTTTCACTCGTTTATTCCAACCTTATCTTTTGAAACCGTGAAAATATGTAAAGGTTTTTAGTTTTCACGATATAGTGAATCAATTACCGTAAAGTGGAAACGATCGAACATCCTTAACTGTAAAAACTGATGACATATTTACTCGGAAGTGTTTGATGCGCGTGCACATTGACAGATACATGTAGACTGTACACGCCGCTTTTATTGGAAAAAATGCGCTTCGTTAGACAAACCCGATAACCATTCTATACAAGTACCGAAAAGATCTTTCATACGCGAAAAGAACTCAATAAAAGTCGATACGAACCGATGTCAAAATAATATTCGTAACTTGATTTTGTAATTCTTAATGGTACGACCAGATTTTAAAATAAATACGTTACGGACTTGAAAATAATTCTTAATTACGAAAATACGACCCTTATCTGGAGCTCTGGCCCCTTTTAAAATAAGGTAGCGACAATGGATTATATGCATGGCCTTTGTCTGTCATTATTTGGAAGGTGAAACTAGCTTTAGACGTGTGTTCTGCACTTTAAAGTTTAAGTGCTGAAACCTTATTTTAGTGCATTTTTATTTGAAAAGTATGTAACTCATAGATATAGTATTGCTTGTTTGTACATAGATTCTTTTCTTTGTATAATAATTGATTTAAATGTAAAATATAGCTGTTTAAACCTGTGTCTCTTGTTTAAGCAATATATTTCTATCGAAATGTGATTTTTTTAATTCTTCGCTCTTCGCTCGCTCTAGAATTTTCCTGTTTTCAATAAAAAAGAAAAAAATCGCTTGCCTCTTCAACTTTTTTTTTTTTTAAATCCGTAGATCAAAAGATCAATTTGGTGTGGCCTAAGCTGTTTTTTTGCACAAAAGAGACATATTTATGATATGCTCGTGTTTATTTATGCCCGAAAACAATTAATGTGGCTCCTATTACCGAAATAACTAGAAGATGAATAAAGATAATTAAAGAAAGTGACGTGGTTTAATAGCTCTGAAGTTGTGTAGATTTTAATTAGTTAAGTATGTGTTAAAAGTTGTTTAAAAATTGACACACGACAATTTCCTGAGGAAAGGCCTCAAAAGTTTGTAAAAAAAATGTTGTTAACCATTAAGTTTTGTGCGAGAACTTTTGACAAGTATTGTTCCTGGCAGAGCAGGGTCATTATTCTGGCAAGTGTACATATTAAATGTTATTTAATTATTATTTTTGTATTTTGACTAAGCTCATGCTTACATATTTGCAGCACTGACTCCACAATGTCTGACAGTGAAGGCAGCGTGTACTCAGATGCGGAAAGTGGGGGAGCAGAGAGTGAGGTTGTGCTTCATTAGAAGTTAGCTCTTACACGTTTTGTATATTTTTGGATGAATAATTAATTAACAACGAAATTGTAGATTCCTATTAATTTGCATGCTTCATTCAAAGTGATCTTATGTTTAAATCAAGAATACTTGTAAACAATTTCTGTTGGCATTTATAATATGATTTAAACATATTAAGTGGTGTGGTTTCCATTTTTTTTTCTTGCATACTTAATTTCATTTTGATATCTTTTATGAAATCACTCATGATGAAATGTTGCTGTGAAAGAAAGAAATGTCTTCATTACATTATAAAAGTTATAGACTTACTGGTACATGTACATGTTGTTGTTTAGCACGATACTCTCCATCATACTTAGGTTGACGACAATATTGGCTCAGATGATGAGTTGAGCAGCCCTAAGAAGAAGCGAAACATTATACTGAGTGAGGATGAAGACACCGACAGTGACAGCGCACCAAAAAAGAAGAAACGCAAGTTAAGTGGCAGCGAGGTGGAAGAAGAGGTAGAAGAAAAAAAGGAAGAAGGTGTAAGAAAGTTCGAAACAATTTAAGTGTTTAGTCTAACACTTTTTCAAAAGTATCCGTTTCACCGTTACTAGTGAAAATATATTAAATATCAAAATAATTTCAAACCAAATGTGGCAGCAGCCTGCAACTTCACTCTGGATCTTTGCCTATTTCAATTTGCAGACTGTAACTGTTACAGAATGACGAAGAAGAAGATGAAGACGAGGAAGATTCCGGGCGGAGACGTAAAAAGAAGGCACCCAGGGGAATCATTCTCGATGAAGCAGGTACTGGAAGTGCTTCTACTTGAATTGGGCCATTTCATTTCTTTATTTATGTGAAAAAAATCATCTCATATGAGTAAACAAGACCTGCAAACAGATTTTGAAGAATTCCAAATTATTTGAATTATCTTACTGAGTTCCATTACTGATTACATAGTTGATAACAATGGTGTGGCGTTGAATACTTGAAGTAACTCGACAGTAACGGAGAGACAGAGGGACAGACAGACAAAGACAGACGGACAGACAGACAGACACACAGACAGACAGACAAAGAAACAGACATACAGACTGAATAATCTTTCTGTTTTACTTCACATCATCACCACAACAATAAATTGCGACCACAACGTTTTCAAAATAAATGGTACAACGCCTCCTTTTTAGCAGAGGTAACGATATTTTTTGTAGCCGAGCATAGTTATTAAAAAAAAAACCAGTTTCTGTAAAGTAAAATAAAAAATATCGTTACAATATGCGACCTGTTTATTGTCAACATCACATGAACCAACCTTTGTAAAGTCCTCGAGCTTAGGATATCGGATTTTTCCCAAGAAGTGTGCCAGACAAGTAAACAATACTGAATTCGTAACATATAGCATTCCTCGATTTTTTAAATTAAGATCTGTATGTCTTCGGGAAACAAAATCGTACTCACTGTTTGAATCCATTTTTAGCTCAACTGTGCACAGCATGCTATTGTGAGCTATTGTGATCGCCCTTTGTCCTTTGTCCATCGTGCGTCGTCAACATTTGCCTTGTTAACACTCTTGAGGCCACATTTATTGTCCAATCTTCATGAAACATGGTCAGAACATGTGTCCCAATAATATCTTGGAGGAGTTCGAAAATGGTTCCCGTTGGTTGAAAAACATGGCTGCCAGGGGGCGTGGCAGTTTTCCTTTTATGGCTATAGTAAAACATTGTTAACACTCTAGAAGTCACATTTGATGTCCAATCTTCATGAAACTTGGTCGGAACCTGTGTCCCAATAGTATATTGGACGAGTTTTAAAATGGTTCTGGTTTGATGAAAAACACGGTCACTAGGGGGCGGGGCAGATTTCCTTATATGGCTATAGTGAAAACTTGTTGACGCTATATTAGCTACATTTATTGGCCAATCTTCATGAAACTTGGTCAAAACGTTTGTTCCAATTAAATCTTGTCAGTGATTGAAACTGGGTCATATGAGCTCAAAAACAATGTCACTAGGTCAAATTAAAAAAAAATATGTTAAAAGTCACTTTTTTGGTCTAATCTTCATGAATCAGCTTGCATTTTTTCAGAATAGTCTAGTTCCTTTGGCTCTCAGGTGCCCTCGGCGCTCTTGTTGCTATTTGTAACCAGATGGACTGAAACTAGTATATGTTAAGATAATATACATTTTTTTAGAAAGAAACAGTGTTGTTTATTTGTTATCACGTTCAAGAATTAACAAGAATCCAAGTACTAAGAACTTAAGTCGTAGGGTTACAAGGATGATCATTTATGACTATTTAAATATAATAGCATATATTGAATTTGTATGATTTTTCTTCAGTTATTAATCGTTTTTAGGAGAGAATGGAAAATTATACTATTTTAACATGTGTTTCATTATTAACTGACTGTTCTCTACTGGTTACATTTACATAAATTATAAATACTATAAGTATGTGAATACCATATTTAATATTAAAAAATCACCCATGTGTTCCAGGAATGTCAAGTTCAACAGCATCCATTAATATGACAGAGTGTAATACGGTTCGGGTTGGTTTTTCTCTGATGGCCCGAAACAGGCGAGACAAACAGAAACATATAACAAGGAAAGAGAGGAATGTGTGGAAAACAACCCAAGATGTGGCAACTTATACGTCCGATGATGAAGAATTTTCATATGATCTTTCGCGTTTTCTTGATTATGTTGCCGTCAATGAGCATGTTATTCAATTTAGACGGAAAATAATGTTATATATGTCACGTGCAATGACACTGACACACAAAGCATGTGGACGTAATAGACGCACTTATACATTTGGAAGTCAAATCGAGGGCACTACAACAGTTGGAATGATGTCTGACACAGATTTCTTACAGTGTTTTGATACGTTTCATTTGTTTCTTGATTCAGAAAATCCACCCCTTCAGCCGCATGATCACGAAGTCGTTATTAAGGTGAGCACAAACGGTTGTGCTTCGCAGTACTGTGTTTTAACAATGATTGAACTAACAACACAAGCAGGACTTAATCAAAAACTAGATCCTTTTCGGGATCCTGTTGATATCATTAATTTTTTTCAAAGTGATCGGACAACAACTTACGGCATGATTCCACATACAGTCATGTTCGGTTCTCTTACCCATCATCCACTAATACTTAAGCAAGCAAAAAGACACGGACCTGCAGAAAGTATACGGAATATGGACAATGTTAACGCGTGTTACTGTAAAAGTCTTCCTAAGCAATGCAAGTTTGTTTTCGAAAGGCCTCGGCCCGGTCACTGGCCTTCAGAGAAGACGTTGAAAAAAGCCAAGAAATATGGCGTCTTTATTGTTCCACAGGGACCTCCTAAAAGTACGAACATTTGTACATACAATAATTTTGATTACCAATGGAGAATTTCCACAAATCTTACAGAGCGACTATTAATGTTCAGTTTAGATACAGTACATCTGAAAGCATATGTTCTTACAAAGATGATAAGAAAGGAGTTGTTTGTGCCAGAATATCGAGACAGGCTGAGTACATTTCATTTCAAAACAGCNGAGGAGATAGTGGCCAGGACGGACGGACGGACGGACGGACAGACGGACAACCGGACGGACAACCGGACGGCGGAGATCACCACAATATCCCCACCTTTTTTTCAAAAAGTGTGGGGATAATTAATTCACTGCGGACAAAAATCGAAAATATACAAATGGACAACATTGGAAAAACGCTTAATAAGCGCACTGCGAGAAAAAATGATCGCAGCAGATATTGTTCTAATAATTCAGCACTATGTTTGTATGTATTAAATATATGTCATAGTGAGCGGCTTTCGTTTGGATTCAAACTTTCAGAAGCACCTGTCAATTTCAGGAAAGCTTGGTTTGAAAACGAATATACACGCGTTCAAACGTTTTATCGGGCCTTGTTGGAAAAATACAGAAAATATGAAGATTCATTGCAAAACGTCATGTCAACTGTTGCTAGTAAGTTAGCTGCGATATACATAGAAGAAAAGGTAGAAGGGCGTGAATACAATCACGATGGCATCAATGAAGTTAGACAAAGGTATAAACAAGCTCTTGAGTCTGATATCATTGGCAACTACATGCGATACGCTTCCTTCCTGTTCTGCAATGGAGAATATGACGAAGCATGTACATATTTTGACCTGATAGAACGGAAGATAGAAGAAGATAAAAAATCTAATTTTATTTACCGGTTATTTGTTTCTCCATCGGAGTCATTAGCATTACAGATAGCAAACCAGCAATGTGAACTGTCTTTCAAACAACGACATTCTGTCTTTTTGATGTTTAATAAAGATGAAGCCATGTGTGTTCCTGTATTCCTGTGGTGCGAAATGTATCGATCATGTGTCGGCAGATTCATTTCATCTGGTGTTGGTTTAACTTTCGATTATGACTTTATGTGTGTGCAAATCGAGCCCTATCTCTACTATCTACAGTACCTTACCTACAGAGAACTTCACCAAGAACCTAAACAGTCCGAAGCTTTGAGGAAATTATCGATATTCACTGAGATCATTAAATCCAAAAGATTTATATCATCTATTGACACTCGCTTTTTAGCATGCGGCTACTTTGATACCTCTTTGAACATGCTAGGACACTGTTTAGAACTGGAGAACAAGTTGGAATCAGCGTGGAAGACTTACAAAACTTCTTTACAGCTGAAACCTAAAAGAAATGCGGCCGTCCTGCATATAATTCGACTTTTGTGGCAAGTTGTTCAAAGTCTGCGGACCTAGGTTCATTTGAACTACAATCTCGAAGTGACAAAGCGAAAATGTTCTCTATTTTTTTGTGTTATGTGACCGTTACAAGAGTTAACACTGACGACGATTAATACCCAAACATACCGCTTTTACATTGATGCTGAGGTTTAAAATTCAGTTCTGTTATTGTTTTCCTTTCGCTGTCAAAGTATACTCAAGCATGGTAACATACGTGTTTTTCTCTTCAAACTTTATCTAAAAATGTAAAATAAACATTCGCAATTGCACATGAACATGCAGATTCATTTAATCCAATTTCAGTCTTAATTCATCTCCTTACAAAGTTAAAGAATTTTGATTTGCGATGAGATTAATTATTATTATGTTACCATTATTTTAATGATTATTATTATGATTATAATTATTATTATTATTATTATTATTACTATTATTATTATTATTATTATTATAATTATTATTATTATTATTATTATTATTACTATTATTATTATTATTATTATTATTATTATTATTATTATTATTATTATTATTATTATTATTATTATTATTATTATTTGATTATACGTATTGTTGTTTTTCGTGTTATTGTCTTGTCATTATTGTTTTTATTTTACAAATCTATTGACTGTATACATTTTTGTATTATAACTTATGCTAAGCTGTTTCTTATATACGAGGTTACCGGTATTTATTGCTATCAAAAAGAAGAATGGACACCTTTCTCTCCCAATAAAATAAAACTGGATGTATGTGCATTAAAAGAATGTGTTTGTTATGGTCTTATAATACTTTTATTCACCGTAGACGAAACGCTAAATTTAAAGCCCCATTACTACTCAAAATCAACACAATGTTCATACAATATTTCGTAAAATAAAGTAAAAAAATAAAAAAATCGGTGTTCCATATAGCAATTTCCGAAACTTAAGCGCCAGATGTGGTCTGGTAACAGATTTGTTTGTAGATAAAAAATGCAAGTTTTTATTTTTTTTGTTACACAATTAAATCCATTTTAATTTCCCGCACTGATATGTATTCATACGACACATGAATACTAACATGGTATACGCTGACGTATGTCATCTAGTTGTGTTGTTTTTTTTATACTTTCGTTGTCAACGAATGATCCAACATGGTTACAGTAGTATTTTTCTGTTCAAACTTTATCGAACGAGGTGTCATAAACATTCGCATTGCACATAAACATGAAGATACATTTTATTCAGCTTCAGACTTAGATCAGCTCCTCACAAAGTTAAAGCACTGTGATATAGAAGGGGGTGTGATATAGGAGGGGGATATGATATAGGAGGGGGATATGATATAAGATTGGGATATGATATAGGAGGGGATTATGATATACGAGGGGGATATGATATAGGAGGGGATATGATATAGGAGGGGGATATGCATTTTGTTAATGTACGACAACAAATTTGTGTATTTTTTATTAATAGAAATGGCTACTACTAAACTTATACTTCTTTTATTATTATTATTATTATTATTGTTGTTGATGCGGTTATTATTTTACAAATATATTGACTGTCTACATTTTTTTTATTATAGCTTATGCTAAGCCGTTTTAATATAAGAGGTTACCGGTATTAATTGCTTTCAGAAAGGAGACTAAACAACTTTCACAATAAAATAAAATTGCATGTGTATGCAGTAAAATAATTATCTTTTTGTTATAGTCCTGCGGTTGTGAATACTAAATAGGAACGTGGTCTATTTGGTCTCGTTTATCGAACATCGGCAATGAACACAGTCTGACAATAACACGAATTGCATTATATACTATTTCTGAAAGTACAGTGTTACAAAGAGTACACCATACATGCTTATCAAAGAATAATTAAGGACTGTTCTCCGTTTGCAGTCAACACATATAATATACATTTTTGCACATATATGTATGTATATAACAAGTTTAATGTGGTACAAACTTACGATTATTTAAACCAATATCGAGTTGAATAACAAACGACTAGATTTTGGTGCAATAGTGATAGCATGACAAATTGGTTTATAAGGGACGTAACTCTCATAAGGTAACACACTAGCATAATCATATGAGTACACCAGAAGTTGGACCGTTGGCGCACATTAGGTACCGTTGTATGTATACACAGACACGTTGTTTACCAGTTTATTAGTACACTCAGCACATTAACAAATTCGATACGAGGTATAATAATACAAATACAGATACAGTACAGGCTGCGGGTATACACAATTTTTTTGATGTGAGTGTATATTAATCATATACACATACATGCACAGGCATATGAACATAGTAAGATGTATCTAGTGCAATTACACTGACAACATACATACTAACAAAACAAAGGCAATAACTTGTTGTGTGCCGGGTGGCTAATGTTTACCGTTCAGAACTGCATTCAAAAACTTGCCTAGATTCGATAGTGTTTGTTTATTCTTTTCGTTCATTAAAGCCGGCCGAGTTGATATTTCTCACAAGAATTTGGTTTTCTCAACTGAGCAGAATTGATCAGTATTCGTCAGATACATTCTAAAGCTAAACTCTTCCACACTGATTTTTGCAAAAATTGTGCTAAAAATGCCAAAAGCATCACAAATCCGAAACCTAAGATTGTACATAACGGAATCCTCAAGACTATTATTAACCTGTGACGTATGCACGCTTTGGGTCACGTGAGCGCCAATTTCACGTGATTTCCACTTCCGCGCTTTTCAAAACAAAGAAGAACTACTAAATAACACGGTTTCTCCATGGCAAATGGCGTTGTAAACAATGATGGAATGGTCATGTGGTTTTACCTGTGACCCGCGCGTGTTTAAATTTAGATCATTTCTGTCCATGGACAGAAATTGAAAAGCCCTATCTTTGTACTGAATTTTGGCATTTCTTGATCGATTTTGACCAAATTGTTTTTCTTAAAAAACAGTACAGATAGTGATATCAGTCACCAACTTCTAGAGCGTTACATACAGTGCATAGTCTATTACAACGTTCTATATTGAACGCACTTTGCTAGATAAAGCACTGTTATCTCTAACGCATCTACAATTTAAAAGGGTCGTCGATGCAGCACGCGAGCGCTTGAAGGTATTATGTTTTATGTCGCGATCGTAGACTAATATTCAAGCCACGTCCAACCAAAATAGTTCGAAACATCTTAAAATGGCATACGATCTTCTGAAGGAAAATGTAACTTTTTAACAGCGAAAACTTGTTCTTGTATACAGAATAAATTTGGGCATCGCTATGAAAAACGGGACTTAATGAACGCGCTTAAAGTGTCGTCCCAGATAAGCCTGTGTATTCCACACAGGCTAATCAGAGACGACACTTTCGGCTTTTATGGTGTTTTTCGTTTATATGAAGTCTTTTCTTAACGAAAATCCAGTCTAGGCGGAAAGCACATGCATTAAGCCCCGTTTTCTCAGAGATGGGCTAATTTATATTTCTGTTCGAAAGCGTTTGGTGCAAATTGAATGTACAATTTACTGAACGCTTTGTTGGAATTGAACTCACTTGATTAACTCGAGAAGCATCATAAGCTATTGATTGTATAACGGCATTCGATAAATTATTATCAAATTGTCTTTTTTATCGTTGTCAATGCGGTTGTTTCTTAATTTTGGTCGGTAAAACTTCTATTAGAAATGATCTCTTTACAGCTTTTTTTTAAAGAAATTTTTGGACTGTGGCTTCTAAACATTACAAATTGACCACGTGTATTTAAAGGTAAAGAGTCATTTGGTTGCGAACATATCACTTTATTGCGATATCAATGATTATTATGAGTATTAAGGAACTTTGACGTCCGGCAATTGCGAAATTCGATATTCTCCAATATTTCTTTGTTAACAAAAGAAGATACAAGCCGACGTTCCGACGTTTCATAAAAATGCAACGAGGAAGTGTTTTTGCTTGCCCGGTACACATTTCCGGTACCAGGACCAGGAAGTCACTACACGAACTCACTTCCGGTCTAATCGTTGCTATAGTTTCTGGATGTAAGTTGAGGGTTGAGCAATTGTTTTCTGGAACTATAAGGAGAACATGGGATTCTAATGCAGTACTACACAATCGATGTGACTGTTGATTAAATCGTCCTATCCAATAACTCGGTCACGTTCCATGAAATTCAAGGAAAGTACAGGTAATCCAACTTTCTTCTTCCGTGTTGGAGATAGAATCAAGATGGGGGCAATTGATAAACATTGATAAACAAGTGCTGTCACTTTAAGTGACAAATGGTCCCGAAGTATTTTTTAACCCATATTGTGATATTGACCTTCAAACTTTGGGAAAACAGACAAGCTATTTTTTTTTTAAACGGAAAGCTCCGTTTTTTCTATTGATATGTACATTTTCATTACAATAACTATTAAACTTCAAGTTATGTTTCTTACAAGCAAATAAACAAACGGCTATAAATCCAAGCATACGCTCCGGAAAAGAAGGGGACAGACTAACGGACGGAAAGACAGATGATGCGATTACTATATAACTCCCTCGGGGGCATAACACTTAACAAAGGTCAAGGGAATGATGATGCTGATGATGATGTTGATGATGATGATGATAATTATGATTATGATATGACAATACCAATGCACTTGGAAGAACTTCAGTATAAACAGTATTCCAAAATCGTTAAGCTAGGCGTATCAGTATGTACTAGAGTTACGATAACAGGTTTATTGTTTCACATATTATTGCATAAACTCTATCTATAATGCCCTCTGGCGGGGTACAGACACTTGGCAAAAGAAAGGGCTTGAACGGGAGTAATCGTGTATTAACGAGGCAATTCACGTGCCGTTAGAGCCCTGTTACGTGTTTTTCATATTCATAAACTGGTCAACGCGCAGTTACTTCCCCTAGTAATGGCTGACCGGGAAGTGCGTCCAGGTTATTGGCCACAACCTGGCTATTTTTGCGATCTATTGTTCGAAAAAGATGGTGACACATATAAAGTTATTGATATAGTAAATTAATAATCGAAAACTGCCTATCCGAAGGTAAAGCCTCGTTATTTCCGATGATGACCGAGTGAGGCATATGTAAAACACAACCTTCAACTGTATGACGTCATATGCAATAATCGAATTATTATGTCGATGTCGAATATACAAGACATATTGTTTTCAATGTTATTTTAATTAAGTTTGGTATGTGTGATTTGTTTATGCAATAATAGCAAAAATACACATTTTCTCGGACATGATCATCTGCGTGCTGCGCACTCGGGCAGGAACTGATTTTTCGAGCGCCCGCAGATGATCATGCCCTCGAAAACGTGTATTATTTCTATATTGAAAACACAAACCGCAAAAGAAATATTAAATTAACATCCACACACATTTGTTTTGATAAAGGATATTGGTTCATAATATACCAGTTAGTTATCATTTCGTATAAACTAAACACCCTCACCCTGTCTGCATGTTCGCAAGTACAAAATATACATGTTTATCCACACTTAGTGTGAATACTGTATGGGCTTAAGTTGCCTATGTCGCGACAGGAAGTGCACACTGCTTGGTCTTCCCCTGCCTATATCGCGACAGGAAGTGTTCACTGCTTGGTCTTACCCTGCATATATCGCAACAGGAAGCCGCGCCCGTTCGTCCAGCTTCCGACGACAAAAGAGACAGACGCCTCTCGACCAGAAGTGGTGAACATAGTACCGAGGGGCATCTCTTTGGTGCAGGGATTGTTGAAAATCTCCACATCTTTTGCCGTGTTTCCTATCTGAGACAATATTCAGGATTGAATAGTATTTGTTTAACCAGAATAAACAGTGTGTATGTTTCTCTTAAGGTTATAGAGAATTTTGAATTTATGAAGATATGAAAGGATCAAGACATCCGATGTCATTAACTATAATATGTATGCTATTTAAAAATCAAGATGCTGTGTTTGATAAACGCACATGTTCATGTTTGGTACTGGAAAATCAAAGAAAAGGTCATGGTCAAATACGGTCAAGTTCAACGTTAAGTGACAGGGGAGGGTATGGGCTATCAACATCAACCAGTAAGTATTCAAGTGATTATGTAATTTGGTTGAAGACCATACAATAAAACGTAGATTTGAATAAAGTCCAAATTAAGTCAATGTTAATTGATGCTATGAGTGGTTTAGGAGTGGTTATAAGCATTCGCTTTTTATAATAATCGTGGGTACATCAACTCTCTCTGGAATCCTCGGTAAAATAGATTTAGGCAATACATCGTCTGCTGATCCAGAGTGTGTATTCATGTGAAGACATCGGTGTCAGACGAAACGGCGAGAAATGGCTAACAACGAATGCTGAGTAGCCCATTCTGAATAAGAAACTAAGTTAGTAATGTTCATTATTGTGACATGTGATTTAAAGTGACTTGTTCACGTTTTGGTAAATTGACAAATTTGAAAAAAAAAAATGTTTCAGATCTGCAAAATTTCGTTGCAATTATGATATTTGCGAGGAAACAGTAATACTGAACATTGACCATGCTCTAAAATGTCTATTATATGCATCTTTTGACGAGTTTAAAACCTGAAAATTATAAAGCGTTACAAACGTGAAACGATTCAATAATTTGGATAGTTCTGTTGTTATCGTTATATTATGTGACATTACAAGGATGGCTACACTTTTACTCCAAGAGTCAGAGGTTCGAGTCCCGGTGTGGATTACTTTTTTGTTCTTTACTTTTTCTTCTTGTTTTATACTGGAGCATTTTAGTTCCGATGTTTAAATATATCAGTTTAAAACATTAAATGAGAAACTTAAAAACATGCCAAATTCTGTGAACAAGTCCCTGTAACAATACAAGAGTACACGATTTTGCGTAAACAAAACAAATAAACCCGGCCCAATGGGCGTATACGTTATCAAAGAAAAACAAATATTTAAAAGATATAATACAATTCATTTTGTGTACTAAACGGATACTGATATAAACATCTGGGGAAAGTGTAGACAGTTCAGTGCAAACTATAAGTTAAGCAAACAGTAGTCGTGTATTTTTGAGTACATGTGTTCAATGCGATAGAATAAAAATAATTTATATCCATTTGTATCAAGTGTATTTACTTTTAATTTGTAGACATTACTGATAGATAGTATTTCTATACATTGTACATCTTGCTTTCTTAACAAAAGAGCTTAAACAAGAAATTTATCACATTTGCGTGGAAAGTACGTTATATTCGAAGCCCAAATTTAGGCCCTGATCAAGGCTGGTGATGTGTGTGGATTAGAATGGGCGTAGGCAACAAGTTGGTTAATTATGGAAGTGTGTTTTTGTAAGAGATATTTGTTCTGTGGATATTGGTTCTGGTTAAAAGGGTAAGATCGTTTAAACCTTGTACGGACGGACGGACAGTACACTTGCTAGGACTTCCGCGTCATGATACCGGATGCCTGCATCAAAGTATTTGAGGAGAAAGTCTTACTTACATAGAGTTCACAAACGTCGCCCGGCTGAAGTATTGATGAAGTCCCATGCAGTAAATTCGAACTGAATGTAGTGTAACTCGTCAACAACAATGCGCAAGTTGTATGTGGGGTGGGTGGGGTAAAGGGCGGGATATCCATAAGAGGAGATAACTCCTTCAAGTACGGTTAGGGTTGTCAAACTTCCTAATAACAGAAATACAATGGTCGGGTTGATTATCTTGATAATATCTTGGGAGAGTTGAAATGAGGGTCATGTGCATGATTTAAAAATCTAAGAAAAACTTTTTACCACTTTCTAACCAATCTAGGATCAACATTTATGACTATTTTTGAAACGTGGTCAATATGTTTATCTTGATACTATCAATCACAATCACTGTAAAGGCTACAGTTTTACTCTTAATGGCAGCCCTTCCGTTGGTTTCTACTCCGCGACCATCATCTTTTAAGGGTAATTGGAGATTTTCATAGATTTAGATAAAAGTGGGCTTGCAAATGTATTTTCATAAACTAGGTTTCCCTAAAAAGAGGTCTTTGCAAAATGTCAACGGGTATTTACAGCAATAGCCCTTTTATTTGGAGTTATGCACATCAATCTATTTACTGCCCCACTTACCTCCGATGGTCATGGTCAGTGTAACACCCATAACGCTGGACAGAGTGGTGGTACCCGACAGCATGGTCAGTGCGCTCATGTATGCGCCAGCCATCATGAAGTAACCGTAGGCACCGACGTTGGACAACAGCATGCCAAGGTTCAGGGGTTGTTGACCGGGCAGTAGCAAGGGGTTTGACTTAAGTACATATGCAAAGTGATGGGGCACATTTAACAGCGGTGTGATTTCGGATGAACAAAAGCGCTCACAATAATAACGTTTTTACACCCATGAAGTGTAGACAAAAATAAAGTGTTCACACAAATAGCAGTGTAACAAGTTTATGGACAGAACCAGTGGCCTTTGGGAAGTAGGAATATTTAACTGATTTCTATTGCAAATTCACTTGTTTATTAAGAGACTAACAATGTTATTTCATTTATTTATTTTTACATTTGGTATAACATTCCCTGACTCGTGAATTCAACTCTATAAGCAGGCGAAACCAATACATATTCTTTATAGAATCTATATTAATTAAAAAAATATATTTTTAGTTTATGAAATAACAGTCGAAATCCAAATGTCTTGAGTGCATTCGAGAAATTCAAGAAAGGCGTTTAAAAGAATCGCTGAGTAGTTCTGCTTACATGCAAATAGTGTTCATAGAGTAATTGTCTTCAAAACACAATCCGTTTCCTGATTTACCATGTTATTAGCGCAAATTCAAAGACTTCCGCAAACTTTTCCTTTTCCTAGAATAACAAATATATTGTATCAATTGACATAAACTTTCTTTTATTGAATTTAATGACGTTATGGTCACCGTGAATAATTTTTAATGTATTGTAATATGGTGATGAACCTACAATCATATATCAAACGTTTGTGCAATGTTACAAAGCAGCCTAGTGAAACGGGGCGTAATAGTAGAATAGCTTTACAATTAACTTATAGAAGAATGTCAGTTAACAAGGAGGTGCCAAGATGGCCATATTGGTTGCGTTATTTTAATTCGGATATATCATGTATATAACTATATAACGATCAGTACGTTGTGTTTATAAAAAACAATTATAAAAACTTCTCCAACATCTTGACACTCAGCCAGAGTGAAATTATCAAACATTTTAATTTCTCTTGTGCTAGAGTGAACTGATCAAGTTGTCTTTTAGTGATATTCTCCTCTCATTCACCGCATAGTATGAAATAAATCACAATCTTGTTAAAGAATGTGATATTTACATAACTCGAAGTAAATAAGGCCAGTACAGGGATTAAAAGACAATTTGGCAATGTATTTAGAAATTTAAATCTATTGTTCGATTTATCTTTGTTTATGTCTTTAATTGGACTTTGTTTTTAGGTCAGTAAACTTCGTTTTTTGAGTGTTTATGACTAGAATTAAACGTAGAAGGCCCTTGTTATGAGATTGACATTTGATACACATGGACAGATACAAGATCTATAATACTACGATATGCCGGTTTTAACACATACATATGTATGAAATTTCCTCGTCGTCCCTGTGCATAGACGAATTAAAAAAACCGACAGTGACTGGCTGGGTGGTGTTCTATCTAGCAGTCTGTGACCTTCGCTCATTTCTTGCGTGTGGACTAGCCTTTATTCTCATGACCACTAAACTCTGGAACTATTTCCGGCCTTTAAGTATCTGCAGTTTTCACGACACGGTTCTGTACACACGCGTTATAACGTCGAATATTCTGATCACTGTTTCCGCCGTTGTCCGTCGGTCAGTAATGAACACCAATCTTGAGCCAAAGTCGCTAAGGATATATACATTATTCGGAGCATTTGTGATATTTTTCTATGTCGGCCTCAGGTCGTCTTCAATCTTTCCCAACACGAACACATCATTGGGATATTGTTAATATGATAAACAAAAGGCTCAAATACTAAGACCTATGGGTGTATCTTCTAAATATGCGTATACCTAAATCGATAACTTGCGTGTGTTATCTTCACATTATCCCGAAGATCCGAATGCGGCACGTGTTGCGCCAACGAACTTGGTCAACCAATCTAAACTTTCTTTATATCGACGGACTGCAATCAAAGCTTTCCTAGACTTGAAACTTGATTCCGTAGTGATTGTGTTCTCTATTGCGGCTCCTCTCACCGTGGCGACCGTTCTCAATTCCTCAAACAACATTGTTGGCGTCGCTATAGACGCCTTTATTTTCGTCATCCCTCGCGTGTATTTCACGAACTTCGTCATTAATTGCATCAAGTTCTTGGTATGTTTCAAAGATCGAGTAACGCAGTAACATAACTAAAATCACTGCAAATATATGCACATTTTTATTGAGGACTGAGAATAATCAAGAGAATTAAAAACAAATGTTTAATGCATTTAGGCACTAGGTACATGATGTACATGAACGATATATATGCGCGTTATAAAGTATCACAAGTATTGAAATATAAATCATATTAAATATTAAAAACCAGGATTTTCAGAAAATATTTACTTTACATGGAAAACAATTCTAAACCTTATTTTTATGTGATTTCGTGATAACTTATACAAATATTTAAATTAAATTCGACACAAATTTATTTTACAAATACAAATGTCGAGTCTAATCCGGAAAAAAATATTTGAATCTGCCAGAGTTTGGCTCGATTTCGAATTTTGTTTGCAATCCATTGTAATCAAGGCAGTAAATAACATGTTTTATTAGTACCCAAATGCTGCAATCAAAACGACATGCTATATTAATTGAACAGTATCTAATCACGTAGTTACACTAACAGTTCGTAGTGGAGTAGTTAGTGCTGAAACAGCAGAAGAACTCTTGTCAAGCCTATCTGGTAATATCGGGTTATATCGACTTCGTTCGTAACATATCGATTTCATTCGGTATATTGACGGATTTTTTCGAACGACCGTATTTTCAAAATTTGAGGTAAATAAAATATCGTACATTTTGTAAATAAACGGTGTACTTAAACGAACTATTTAATTATCTGTCATAAGCTACAAGTTATTTGTTTCATGAATTATTTTTTTATTTTGTAAGTGTCAGTTTAAAACATATTGCGTTTTGCCTCTATGTTGATTTATTTGTAAACACGCGTAAACCAAACACACAAAAATAAATGGTCTTAACACAGCAGTGTACCGAAATTAAGACTCGTTAGAAATAATCTAATGCGTTTTCATTGGCATGATTCAGGTGTTATTTACAAACGACGTGTCAACGGTCCTGAGTGTAGAAAGACTGTGTGTGAACNAAACTATTAACTTTAAAACTCAGTGCATATGGTGACCACGATAGCACACGCTCTTTTAAAACTTTAAAATAATATTCTAGTCCGATGGGAAAAGTGAACAATCCAGATAACTTGCAAACAAATCTAGGAATATGGCTGATATTAACTTACATGTTGAAATTAAACGATGAAGCGCGAAGTTTTCTGATACACTCGACTCTGTGCTATGAACCAGGGTGTAAACTCGCATAGTTAATTTCACAACACTAGTTTGGTTAGGTCCCCTATATTTTATTTAACATCCTTCTCGCTTGCGGTCTATTTCAGTCAAATCTGTGTATAATTGTTTAACGTTTACAAACTTACCGAAGTTCTTGGTAATTGTGTTTGTTTATAAATTAATTGTTTGGCACAAGTCCGACCGGATAAGTGGATTTAAAAGCTTGTGTCGAGCCCTGCGGACAAACGTTGTGACAATCATGTATAAATTATTTTTTGAACATATTTAAACACTAAACAAACCAATACCCTGATCCTAACCCTAACCATGTGATGTTCAAAATGATGTAAATATATTTGTTAGAATATCAAATGAGTAAGTAGATTTTTAGGTACATATGAACATGAAAACCATGTGAAAGAAGGATAGGGGACTGGTAAACTCAGTAATGGGTACCTTTTAACGGTTCTATCATGTATAAACAGCCGTAAATAATTTCGATTCGATGATCTACCAAACACCGAGTTAGTTTGTTTTGTGTCAAAACAGAGCTGAATTTAGGGCGTTGAAATTTGACACCAGAAAGAAATCATAAGACCATTTAGTTTCAGTTTATTAAATTGTGTATTGGTATATTTTGGATTGAATAAAAAGTCAACGTACTGCTAAATATACTTGAAATATTTATTTAAATGCTTTGTTAATAATTTGGAAAGCACGCGAATCACTGCTGTATATTCAGACAATAATTTTATCGTTTCAATACTGAATCAACTCTCAAGTTTAGGAGGCTATCTGAAGAAGATAGAAACTTGTGTCCGCAGGGAAACAAGAGGTAAGCATAACTCAGTTTATTTATTGTTAGTTAGGTATTCTATTTATCTAACTTTCATTTGTGGAAAAGATTGTAACGGTCACTTTTAAAAAAGCTTAATTGTATATCGTTACTATTATGGTAATGTAACACAAAACGGATTATTTTGATTTTGTTTATTAAATTGAAGTTAAGACGAATACGTTTTTGGTGCATTATTCTGTGTTCTAATAAATCTATGTAAAATCGCTATGTTATTTCACAACTTATAGAACATAAACAGCTTTGTTGCACCGCATTTTCTTATAAACACAACTTAGGTGTTGAACTTCGAATTGCTGTTTGCACTGTTAAATTGAACACCAAATTGTGTTACACCAAGTCAAATACAATATGTGGTACCATTCTATAGGCTCCTATGAGCTTCTTTTCTCTAATAAGCAAGTAAACAATCAAAGAATATGGTTAGTTTTTACTGACAAAACTTAATGTTGAACTCAAAACTTTGAAGCGCAACATGTTAAGATACACTCTCTACACTTTGCTGTAACACGACCGCAACATCGAAACGTTCAAGTCACAACTGCTATTGTTAGTGCCCTTCTATTTTTTTAAACAACGTAGTTCTCATTTGTGTTTTATTTTAGTAATTTGTGTGATCCATAATGTAATTAACTGATAGTTAGCAATACCAGTCATTTTGCTTCATTAGTTTGTTCTAATTATACCGAAAGTTTAAGGGACACCATACGGGAACACTCTTGTAGTCGTGATATGCTGCTATAAATATGTCGTAAAATTACTGAAAGGTTACAAAGTATATTTAGTAACATTTAAAGTTAAGGGCAAGTAACTCTGGGGTTAGAACAAGCGAACATTTATGACACTAGTCCGACTGGACAGATTGATTGAAAAGTTAGTGTTGAACCATTGGTCACATTTATTGCCCAATACTTATGAAACAAGGTCGGAACGTTTTTCACAATGATATTCTCTACAAATTGGAAACTGGGTCTTTGGGGTTGATACAGTAGGTCACAAAGTCGCATTAAATAAAAAGCATGTTTACAAATATTACTTGAATATTGTTTATATTTACAAATACCTAGAGGCCACATATATTGCCTAATGTGCAGTTTGAAACTTGGTCATGTGGAATCAAGAACTAGGTCACTATGTCAAATTAAAATTAAAGCTTGTGAACAAACTAGAGGTCAAGTTGATTGCCCAATATTGTGTAAACTTGCTCAGAACATGTTTCTCAAAGATATCTAAACGTAGTTTGAAACTGGGTCACTCAGGGTTATAATCTAGGTCATCAGGTCAAATTAAAGCAAAAGCTTGTGAACGTTCTATTTGCCACATTTATTGGCGAATTTTCATGAAACTGAGTCAAGGGGAATCAAAAACTAGGACACTAGGTTGATTCAAAAAAGCTTGTGAACACTTTAGAAAGGCTCGAGCTCTAGAAAGCGTATATATTGCCATAACATCATGACATTAATTAGGATATTTGTCTTAATGACCTCTCGATGGCGTTTGAAAATGGTTCCGGCTCTAGTAAAACATTGTGAACGCTCTAGATGTCACATTAATTGCCCTTTTTTCGTGAAACTAGCTCAGAACATTTGCCTAATGATATCTCGGTAAAGTTCGTATTTGGTATCAGTCCATTAATATATAAAAAAGATAAACGAGGCAAAAAATGACAGAAAACTTCACTTTTACCAGCTGCGCTATCATGGTTGGTTACTGATACACCACGCTTATCGGTCAGTTGTTTCTAAGAAAACTAAAAATACCTAAGATTTCCTTTTAAAGCAAATCTGTGTATACACAAGCGGAACACTTGAATACTTAATCTGTTAGTAGCAGTTTATTCTTAAACATATGATATATATACATACTAGTTTAGCACAGTTTGAATTAAATATATATAATAGTATATAAAATAATTATCGTTCACAGCCAAAGACATGCATGTGACTTTGATTAATTCGACAATGTAATTGACAAGCGTATTATTAAAAAATATATATAAACGCTATTATATTTTAGTTCGTATTTCTCATTGTACAACATAGATTCTTGTGTTTTATTTTTGTCAAAAGAGCCTGCTTTGAGTTCACTACATCGAAGCGGTCCAACAACAAGCGATATCAAAAACAAAAACAATCATGCAGGTATATCATTAACTTTTTATTATAGTTCTTATAATTGAGTGTTTATGCTGAACATCATAAATACATATGTGACATATAGGCCAACCGCCACAGAAACATAGATAGCTATACAGCCGGACAGACGAGGCCAACCGCCACAGAAACATAGATAGCTATACAGCCGGACAGACGGACTAACAGACTAACGCAAAGAGAAACCGACCGAACGACCGACGGACATAAATGCTTTATCAGGCACCCATGACTGCCAAGACAGACAAATATATATACAAGCAGGCGGCGGGCGAGCGAACATCTTTCGAGCGGACGCATGGACCGTATCAGGACTGGCGGGCCGGGCGAACAATAAGACAGAATGAAATATAGACAGACGAACACATTAGACACAATGACTGACTGACTTAGTGGCTAACGGACAAACCGACTTGCAGGCGCGCAAATGGATGGTTGGGGGATCGACTGACAAACAGCGGGGGACAGACTTACAAACAGACAAGACGGGCTATTAAATTAACATCATGACACATGTTCGGTCTTAAATTCAAAAACACACATTTCTCAACTTAAAACAAAAGCGTTTTCTTAAAAACAGAACAAAATCACGATTTAAAATTATACTTAAACCAACTGTTTTGCATCATATCTAATTCATCTGTATCCGCGTGCGCCCTTATGGATTTACCTGTTCTCGTGTACATGTTTACCGACATAACTGCATATTATAAATATAATACTTTAAAACAGTTAATACCAAATGCTAGGAATACACTTGGTTTCATATTTCACCCATTGCATGATTGGTACAAAACTATCAAATAAGATGTACTAGTAAAGAGTTATCAACACAAATATATAACTGATTTCAATTTAATCAAATGACATAATCAATCCATATCATCCATATTATATGATTATGTAGAATCTATAAGTACTAATGATGAAAACTAATCGAGAGTAATATAATATTTGCTTATCAAGATTCCACAGCACTTTACAGAATTGTCTATGCGTATGTCTGAAGCACTTAATGACAGTGGAGCCGAGAAAGAAACTGTAATAGACCGAAGAAAAACTTACTTGTTGAGGGAGCGCAGTGAGATGATAGCATTTCAGCTTAGAGGAGACAATTATGAATGTTTTCATTTTGGGAGCCAATCGGAAGGGACCACCACTCCAGGTCTCCGGTCGGATATTGATTTTCTATTAAGTCACAGTGATACAAATATCATCAGAGTCTGGAAAGAATGGCAGGCCGGGATGGTTAATCGTATGATGCTCCATGACGTGATAACTCCTCCCTTACAGTTCCTGCTACACGTCATCAGAGAGCAAACACCGGAACCGGAAACTATTTTGTATGATGACATGTTCGTAAGATACGATTCTGGGCAAATACTATGGAGCACTGAAAGATTCAAACAAATAATCACATATATATATAATATTCATTATGGGGCACAAGATCGGGAAGCAACCAAAATGGCCCTTCTGTTAGCTGGGTGCCTAACTGGGATATAGTAAACGCATCCCCTGTACGCATCATGGCACATGTTCGGTCTTAAATTCATAAACACACATTTCCCAACTTAAAACAAAAGAGTTTTCTTAAAAACAGAACAAAATCACGATTTAAAATTATACTTAAACCAACTGTTTTGCATCATATCTGATTCATCTGTATCCGCGAGCGCCCTTATGGATTTACCTGTTCTCGTGTACATGTTTACCGACATAACTGCATATTATAAATATAATACTTTAAAACAGTTAATACCAAATGCTAGGAATACACTTGGTTTCATATTTCACCCATTGCATGATTGGTACAAAATTATCAAATAAGATGTACTAGTAAAGAGTTATCAACACAAATATATAACTGATTTCAATTTAATCAAATGACATAATCAATCCATATCATCCATATTATATGATTATGTAGAATCTATAAGTACTAATGATGAAAACTAATCGAGAGTAATATAATATTTGCTTATCTAGATTCAAGAGCACTTTACAGAATTGTCTATCCATATGTCTGAAGCACTTAATGACAGTGGAGCCGAGAAAGAAACTGTGAAAGAGCGAAGAAAAAATTACTTGTTGAGGGAGCGCAGTGAGATGATAGCATTTCAACTTAGAGGAGACAGTTATGAATGTTTTCATTTTGGGAGCCAATCGGAAGGGACCACCACTCCAGGTCTCCGGTCGGATATTGATTTGCTATTAAGTCACAGTGATACAAATATCATCAGAGTCTGGAAAGAATGGGAGGCCGGGATGGTTAATTGTATGATGCTCAATGACGAGATAACTCCTCCTTTACAGTACCTGCTACAAGTCATCAGAGAGCAAACACCGGAACCGGAAACTATTCTATATGATGACATGTTCGTAAGATACGATTCTGGTCAAATACTATGGAGCGCTGAAAGATTCAAACAAAGAATCACATATATATATTATATTCATTATGGGTCCCAAGATCGGCAGGTAACCAAAATGGCCCTTCTGTTAGCTGGGTGCCTAACTGGGATATAGTAAACGCATCCCCTGTACGCAAACCTCTTCCTGAAATACAACACTGGATATACATATGTAGAGGTAGACACTTGCCACCTGTTCAGCTACTTGAGGCTGCACGGGTAGCGCCATGTTTCCTGGTACCAGCCGGTCATCCAGACAGTGATTACAAACGCGAAGAATGGCGACTGTCTCCAAACCTGATAGAACGAATGTTGATATTTAGCTTTAATACTATACAAATAAAATGTTACATTGTTTTAAAACTAATTAAAACATCCTTATTTGCTAAAATTGTGGGAGATTCTATAACAAACTTTCATTGTAAAACTGTAATGTTTTACACCATAGAAAGAACACATCCTTCGATGTGGATCGAACATAACCTTATGTTTCTACTTTGGCTTTGTTTACACGTATTAAGGCGATGGCTGCGATTGGGAAGGCTCCCGCATTATATCATAGAAGGAGTGAACTTGTTCGATGGGAAACTCTCAAAGTTGCTGCAGAAACGCCTTTTGTGTATATAGACTCCTTGATAAGGAATAACTTACAAGATGTATTTTATACTGGTATAGATAACATTGGATGTCGGTTACAAGCGTGCAGTATACGGCATATTGTACAGACTGGAGAACTAAGATGTGTATGCTTACGTAACAGCATCAGTTTACTTCTGAAGTTTGAGTGCTTGGAAATATTGTTAACTAGGTAAATAATGTTAATACATCAACTACGCACTTCTCATACAACCTTCGAGCAAGATTTAAAATATGTAATACACAATGTTTTTAAAAACTCGAATGTCAGACTGAAAACTGCTGTTTAGAATTTATTAAACACGTGTACGCGTTTCGAATTTCAGTGCAATCATCTTACTGTTTGTGAATATGAAACGTTCTAGGCCGCAAAATTATAAGGCGTGTCAAATATTACTTAAATTCGGATGTAGCTTCTAGTCGCTTAAAGTTGGCTTCTATATTGTACTGAAGTGGTCATCTTCAAGCGGCAGTTCTAGTGTTGGAGGATGTGGAGAGGAGATATCAAAGCAAGGTCAAGGCTGTGTGAGGTTGTAAACAAACACAAGGAGACAGGGATCTGAAGGTGTTTGCTAATATGTTATCAGGTGACAGTGACAACGAATTCAGTGAACCGTCATGGGCATTCTATGTCAGGTTTTTACGGAAAGAATCGTATTGCACTCCTTTTATATTATTGTTTGAAATGAACCGAAATATCACTGAAGAGGAAGTTGCACAAAGAAATTACGTTGAGAAAGAATGGATGGACAGTGCTGAGGTGGATGCTTATCCGTTTGTACACTATCTTAAGTATCTAATGTATGGAGGACTCGGTGAACTTGCAAACAGCTTCATGCTTTGAGAGTCTTGAAGTCTTATATAGATATAAGAAATCAACTCAACCTGTATCACCAAGAGACTGCACTGAACTTGCTGAGACACTGCTATGAAATGGAAGGAGACTATGAAAGGGCATTATATTACTTCAAGTGGTCGTTGCACGGTCGCGATACAAACAATGCCGCTAACTGACACGTCCGGCGTATTCTGCGTCTTATAAAAGGACAATATAAATATGTTACATGGACACGACATAAAAAAAAAACTATATACGCATGTTTAGTATAAAATATTTCTGATCAGTTAGTTTGTTATGTTTATGTTTTCAATCATGTTATAAAATATAAGGAAACGCAATCTATATGTTGATTTCAAAATATTAACATCGCTATTATATGCTAAAGCACCTTTAAAAATTCTCATACAGCAGGCATTACTTTGTACATTTTGTAAAGGTGTTTTGAATACTCACTAGTATCTGTCTAATGCACATGCTGATTAATGTATGTCCTATGCATATACTGATAATTATGTGTTGTAAATGAATGTCTTGAACGAACTTTATTATCAGAAGTTACAATTATGAATATAACTATAACATTTATATCCATTTTACAAATATTTATGTGTCAATCAAAGCTCATAAACTAGTGAACGATATATTGTTTATCAATCATTTTCAAAAAAAGGTGTACAGTACTTACACTCTTCCGTGACTATCAGAAGAATATAAAGATTTGATAAAGATATGTGTAATATCCTTGAATTATGAACGTATGTGAATATAGTCTGTATGCAATGCATCCATTTGTAAATGTACGAACTGCTTATGCTGACATATGTTCCGCTCTGTGCAAATAATACCTTAAATAAATTACTTGAATACAATAAACAACACATTTTAACAATGCTCATATTTTTATTCTCATTTTTACAATTGACCAATTTGCGTAGAAGTGTGCTCTCAAAAAGTGATAAGACCAACCATCAATTAATTGTTTATAACCTCAGAACAGACATTGCATGACCGAGGAACGTATCGCCAATCAACAATTAATCATTCCTTACCATTGAAAACTGAGACTTTACAATAAAATCTAAATACATATCTTTGCCTTCATTCATTTGTTTCATTTTGAGTGCGTCGTTTTTTGTTAAAACTTAACTTTCGTAACTTATCTGCGTAATCTTTCCGCTCTTTCGGCTGAGCGACCAAACGACCCAGATACTGGTTTAATGATCGGATCTGAGCATTGGCGCTTAGCAATTGGCTAAAACATTAACAAATTCTCCGCATTCAAGAAAGCGATCCTTATCACACACCCATCACAATTTATGTTCGTCAAATTTGCATCAATCTCAGAAATGACCACTTGGATGTGAGATCTGCGGATACTGGAAAGATTGACAGCTAAGCGCAGGATTTAATAGCTGTAGATTATTAATACGTTGCTTGTGGATTCAGAGATCGCTTAGATCTTAAAACGATTGAGTGAGATGAGTGAAACGTAACGAGTTACATGTAGTGAGATGAGATAACTAAGATTCAACGAGTGACGTGAGTGAGGCACGACGAGTGAGACGCGACGAGACCAGTGAAACCCGTAACGGCAATGAGTGACGAGGCGTTTATTTAACCAATGAGACGAGACTATTGAAATCAGACTAGTATGATAACAGGATTGAGCGACCATTTGGTGAGTGTGACGAGTGAGTGCAAGGCAAGACGAGATAGACGAGTGAGATAAGTTTGTAAAGGCAACGACGAGAGAGACAAGAGAGTGCGTGTGACCGGACGAGCAAGTGAAAGAAATGCGAAGTGAAAACGCGACAAGTAAGACGATAATGTCAGTTAATGGCTGAGACCAGTGGCACCACACGTGTGCGATTTGACCAGTTACATCTGTGACGTCAGTACGACGAGACGATTGGCACGAGCGAGTGAGATAAGACGAGTTACAAAAACCGTTTGGTACCCTATGATAGAAGAGTGAGTGAAACGACTTAAAAGAGTGGGTGAATAAGAAAAGAAAGCGAATAATATGAATAAATATCACGACTGAAATTCATGATTAACTTGTAGAATTTGAGTGGGATTAGTGACTGACACGAGTGCGTGAGTAACACGAGTAAGAGAAAGAAAGAGTGAAACTAGCGAGTACAACTAGAATCAGTGAGTATAGAAAGTGACCCGATCAAGTTACACAAGTGAGTAAATGAGACGAGTGTTTGCGGCGAGGGTAGAAAAAAAAAGAAACCAAATAACGACGACAAGTGAGTGAGTGAGGCCAACCAGTGATGCAAGTGGTTGTAGCAAGACGAGTGCAAGAAAACGAGTAGAACATGATGTGTGGGACATGAAGATACGATTGAGACTAGACAAGTGAGATGAGAGACGAGCTAATTCAGACCAGTGAGACGACAATAGCAAGACAAGTTAGTAATACAGACAAGTTTGATTAGTGGGTGGCTTGAATTAGACGAGGCGAGTTAGTGAGGTAGAAATGTGAGGGGGGAGACAAGTAAGTGAGGAAGAAACATGAGTAAGGGAGACAAATGAGTGATGGAGACAAGTGAATGAGGGAGACAAGTGAATAAGGAAGACAATTGAGTTAGGGAGACAAGTGAGTGATGGAGCCGAGTGACTGAGGGGGACAGGTGAGTGAGGGAGATCAAAACAAAAATGTCATTTTCCCTATATTGGTTTAAAACAGCATGTAAACATGTTTTTACAAAAGTATCGTGATCAACATCTACTGCTTCCAACAATGAAATGTCGCCAAAATGGGTTCAATGTATAAACAGTGCAAGAGGATTGGAGGTATAAAGCAATTTTTAAGCAAATATATAATGAATCAAAAGTAAACAAATATGAAACAGTAAAAACTAATTATGATCCTAAAGTACTGTGAATTGATTGTATAGGCTGTAGATACTTGGTGCGGTTAGTCGGCTGACATTTTTGGATATAGGTATCCAGTGATTTACTCTGATAGAATGTCGGAAAATGGTTGCGTAAATATAATATTCATGTAATTTTATTATTCATGAATAACACCAGAACAAATATAAACACTCATCAAGGGAAGTTTGTATTCGCTATCACTAAATCAAGGAATGGACACAAAGTGTCCAGATTCTATGAAGAGGATAGTATTGTCAATATATAAAGATTGTAATTCTTTAAGCCCAAAGTTATAAATAAACGAAAATTGAATAAACGCCATTCTTAGTTTTGGTTATATTAAATTGCGCTCGCTCATTCGAATTTCGGGGGGCCAAAATCCGTCAAAGACTTAATGTATGTGTTTTGGCCAAAATATCACCTTTACCTTTGAGCTTGGAGCGCATGTCTTAATTGCGAAAGGATGTGCCCATATGTATATCATTCGTAGTATGTAATTATTAAATACCCTGATACATGATGGGCAATCATGAATGCTTCATCGATAAAACATGGATAATTTGTAAAAACAAGGATATTGTGTCGTTATAGGCAAGACGTCAACATATGTATTATGTTAATTCTTTAATATTAATGGAAGGTAAATCCATCTAAAAAAATCTAAATATTGGAAATACTAATCACCCTGTGTCAGTGTAAACACCCAATGGTCAATTACACATATTAAATTGTAGTTATTTAAAATAAAAACATTATATATTTTAACCGTGAAACTGGGATGACCGCTTTAGAACAGTCACTGCAAAGCATGGGGACTTTAAACTGTTAAGTGCTTTCCAAACCTCACACTAAATCCAGAATGAATCACAGACCAAAAGCGAGTCTTAAACGAAGTTAATCAATTGTATATATATATATTGACTATCTATTCAAACGATTGGATAGGTTTTTAGGTTTTTAAATTACAACGGTAGTATGGTCCATCTATAAAACATATTATACTGTCAAGTTTACGAAAATTATACCTGAAAATAATTGTGGAACAAACTAGGTTTAATAAAGATACAAAATATGTTTCATTTTCATAACATACAATTGGGTCAATTTCGAAACCAGGTGTATAATTTAAACAATCTTTGAAGAGGACCTCAATATTATGTAACATACCAAATATATATTCTATTTCAACCAGTTTACGCCCCACTGTCACCGGTAGGCCTATATATACCCAGGGCACGATCAATACAAACTTAGGAGACGACAACTTTATGATGTTACACGCCGAACAGTAGACTCTTGCTTTTTTGTTTTAGATTATTTTTTATTTTACTATTTAAGTCTATATAGACTAGTTGACCCTGGAATTTGACCAGTTTAGACACCAGGGATATGATGTCATGCAAGTATCTTTGTAAACGACCAAAAGATGTTGTTTCACACGAAATATTAAATACTCGGCCCTTGCGTTTTATTAGAATAACATTTAAATTGATATTCAATATTTAAGTCTGTATAAATCAAGTGAATCTGTATAAAACATAAATCGATTTACCCATGAGGCATGGTCAGTTTTTAATCCAGGGGCATACTAATATGACGAAAGGTTTCGGGGTCGAAATAGAGGCTTTGCTTTTTTTCACTGCTACAGTATAATTACCTCCCTTAGTTTTACATTTGCCTTGAAAACAATATGAACTTGTAACTTGTAATTCATACAGTAAGTTAATTGGCTGGTTAAAAGTGATTTATTTTGAATAGGTAGAACATTATATAGTTTAGAAATGTTTGTAGTAAAATCCTGTATATATATTCGTCTCTTTTCTGTGGCAATGAAAGAGAAATATATGATCGGTAATCTCCGTAGAGTACGGAGGGAATTTGGAAATGTCGGTAGTTTCCAGATCGTGCTTTTCCGTTGGCTTGGGGCGCTCTGTTTGCCAGTATATAAAGGCTCGCAAATTGGTAAATTAGTGAGTTCTCCTGTGGTTGCGAGCGGGACAACATCTGAACAAAAGGAAAGGTACTCTAAAGAACGGTACTCTGGAGCATTTGGGATATAACGTTGACATCGAACGGTGCTTCCAGGGCTGCAGAGTTCCTGTTGCTAGTAGATGTTCGTCAGAGGGTTGGAGTCTACAGAAGTCAACAAGGGAGTGGCGAAAGCTGCACCGAGGTCTTGATGAAGGGTTACAGCTTGATTGAAGCTCGAAGTCTTTGGAAGTCGGGGAGACGAAATGTGAATTGGAGCTGAGAGTTATTGATAAAGGGAAGCTTCGTTGAAGGCATCGGTCCCCTGTTCGTCGCGTTATTAATATCCGAAGCGACTTGATTATTGTTTTAGTTGTCTTATCAAAAGGCAGGCAGCCTAAGAAAAATTGTTTATAATATTATATTGAATTTGTAATTGGCCTTCCGAGGGCTTCGGAAGGCACATCGTGATTGTGAGGTCACGCATACAGCGCTCGGTGGCGGCCTCAGGAAATCGGCCTCGCGCTACACTAATATTAAGATATACAATTGCCGCTGACTAGCCACTTAATTGGAACTGTGGCCAGTAATAATTACAACTTTAGCAGACCTTGTGGAAAGTTGAGTTTTAGGGTCTATCGCGGAAAGTGTTCTCCGTTTCACAGGGTTGGCAAAATGTGTATGTTTTCATTAGCTTAAACAGTATCATATGGGGTTGTGCTTGCTAAACCAATATTCTATTTTGTGTAATAAATTAAAGAAGAAAGAGTTGTTCCCACAGGTCGGTTTCTAATGTATAACAACGATTTAGATCACCTTTAAGAGTATATGTATGAACATCCCAGCTGATTATACCCCATCAAGCGGTAGTACAGCAGGGCTCGACATAAACGGTAGGCCGAGTGTCCGGGACACCCAAAATATAGGTAAGGAAGAGTCGAAACAAATCTGCTAGTTCGATGGGAAAACTGCATTAATCAAGGTCTCCTTTTCTATAATACACTAGACAATAAAAAATAGTGTGTTTATTTAGAAACAAAACTAAATGTTGAAATTAAAAACGATAAAGCGCAAAGTTTTCATATACACACTTCACTTTGCTGTGAACAAGGGAGTACATTCGCATTATTCAATTCATGACACTACGAGTGCGGTTAATTCCCTTATTTTTTATTTGACAACGCCATTCTCCCTTGCGGTTTATTTCCGACAGAATTGTGTATACATGGTTAAAGTTTACAAGCATAACAAAGGTCTAGTCAATTGTATTGATTCGTTAATAAATGAGCATGTTTGTTATGTACAGCAATCAGATGTTAAAATAGTAATGCAACTGTAGCAAATGGTACATTATTGTGATCTATAATAGAGTAAACTAAGAGTTAAAAATCAGTCATTATGTATTATTGGTTGGTTTTGATTATACTGAAAGGGACCCCATAAAAATACACTATTCTAGTCGCGCTATACTACGATATATATTTGTTGTAGAATGACTGCAACATAACATGGTAACTGGTCTATTTAGTTACATTTAAAGGTCATGACAAATAAAACGTGTTCGTTAGGACAAGTGAAATCGTATGGCACTAGTTCGACTGGATAAATTGATCGTCCATTGCCTTTTAAAGTTAGTATCGAGCCCTGTAAACAAACGTAGTGACAAAATTGCGTATATTATATTTAAAAAATACATCAAACAAACCAATTGAGTGACGTATAATGCAATGACATTAATATTTATGCTATATCTGTATATGTACATTCGAAACCAAAATAATATATCTATCAGTACATTTGATGTGCAAAATGATGTAAACACGCAGAACATCTAGTGAATATTTAGGCGTAATTGGATATGAATACAGTGTTAATTAATGAGTAGGGAATTGACATTGCGCAATTCGATAATCTACCATTACCGAGCTATTTGTGCCAAAAAAGAACTGCATTTAGGTCGTTGAAATTTGATACCATTGTGTTAACAATCTTTTCAATTGAATATAAATGCGTGCGCATTCAAATAGCGAGCATATCAATACAAACCATTAAGCTATTAAACCATTAAGGTACAGTCCATACAATTGTATATTGTTAGATTTATGATCGAATAAATAAATGTTTATAAAACGTAAACTTTTGATTTAAATGCTCGATTAATATTGTGGAAATGACTCGCATCACAGCTTTACATTTTACAGTTCTTTGATCGTTTTATTATTGATTAAACGCTCAAGTGTCTTAAGCTATCGGAAAAAGATTGACAATTGTATTAGGGGCGAAAACAGAGGTAAGATTTACGCAGTTTTATTAATGGTAGGAAGGTATTTTATGAATCTAACTTTCATTGTTGAAATATACTATTAGGCTCACTTTAAAATATTAAATTAATATTGAACAAAGAATTGCAATAATGAACACGGATACCTTTGCTATCGTTTTATTGATATCGTTAATAAATTATAATTTGCCACTCGATGATACCAAACACGGTGTTCTTATATATAATATAAGTTTAGATCACACACCAAACACAAAGTGAACATTTTTCGAAGTATGTAGTGCTCACTGTATCTTGCGTCGAACACAATACTCGTTTTACCTTGAGGCTACATGATGACCGCGTATTTTCAACATTAGGTCAGTTGCTTTTCATATTTGGTCTGTAACGTAAAATGACTGTTGCTAATTTATTTGATAATACGTCATAGTCATACATTGACGTTGTGTTTGTTCGTAAAGAATATTCAAAGTATTGTGTGACCATTTACCTGTGCAGGTAATACATATTTAATTTGCAATATCCCATACACCGACTAATGTAATAGTCATTTCTAATCTTAGACCTAAGGGAATACCTCATGAGCATTTTTAACTTACGAGGTTGCAGATCGATACAAGTTGAGACAAATAAGGTTAGTATGTATTATTATGTGTTCGAATAAATCTATGTGAATACGACTAATTATTTCACAATTTATGGGAAATAAACAGCTCCGTATTTTCGTGTCAACAAAACTGTGGTAAAGAAACACCTTGGTGGGTTGATTTTCGTTGTCAAAGATCATTAAACAAAACATGATTGAGTAGTACATCATCTTGATCCTCCTCTGCAATATATTCATTTCTTTTCTCCTCAATATAATTAATCATCGTCATCATCATTATCATAATCATAATCGTCAACCTTGTCATCAGTAACACATATATTATCGTCGCAATTATCGTCACCATGACCATAAACATAGATATAATCAACAGCAGCAGAGGCATCACTGGAACTTACATTATATGTATAACTTAAGTTTTCCACCGTTAGTCTTTCTTCATTGCAGAGCGTTAATCAAATTATAATGTGCAAGCAAAAAGTAAATGAACAACTTTAACTCAATTAGAAAACTCATGTTAAATATGCATTTCATGACTCATTAAGTTAATAAAAAACAAACTGACACAAACGTGTTAGTTTAAAGTGAGAACATTATCCAATTGACTATTTAAGTCCTGAAAGCTATATTATAATAGCGGATATCTCTTTAAAGAAAAGCGCTATCATGCCTGGTAATTCAGCATGTCCATATAAATGTATGGATGGATAGGATATTCACAATTTCGAATGTTAACATGTTAAATAGGTAACACAATAACAAAAAACTGCAAGTTACTTTGATGAAATCGACAATCTAATTGACGAGCGTGTACTCTTTTTTAAATTGTTGAAATATATATAATTTTGTTTTAACAGTGTACTTGCTTTTTAAATAGGAGGGCCTCATTCATGTCAGAAAAGCGTGCTTTGAGTTCACTTCATCAATGATGTCAAACAACAAGCGATATAAAACACAATTGGAAACAGCAATTCAGGTATATGTATATCATAACATTTGTTTTTATTATAGTTGTTTTAATTTATATTTTATACTGAATATAAGTACAAAATACGTTCTAAAACATATTCGCCAATCGACAGAAAGACATAGACAGATATGCATGATGACGGAGTAACAGACGGACGAAAGGAGAAACAGACCGAACGGCCGACAAACATACATTCTTGACCAGACAAGCACGACTTACAAGACAGACATACAAAATAGACAAGAAGGCGGGCGGGCGAAGTTCTAGCGGCGTCCGGGCAGTCTCCCGACTGGCGGATCTGGCTTACAGTAAGACGGACGGACGAATAAACATGTCACAAATACTGACTGACCGACTGACTAAAGGATAAACCGGCTGGAATGCAAAGCGACCAATTTAAGCCAATGACATAAACAATGATATCAACCATATTATATAACTATTTAGAATATATACGCGAAAATGATACAAACTGATCAAACGTTACACAATATTTGTTTATTTAGATTCCAGAGCACTTCACAGAATTGTCTATCCGGATGTCGGAGACGCTGGATGACAGTGGGGCTGGGAAGGATACTGTATTGGAGCGTAGAGTAACATTTTTGCGGAGAGAGTGCACTGAGTTGATACAAACCCAACTAGCAGGACTCAATATTGAATGTTTCCATTTTGGGAGCCAATCGGAAGGGACCACAATTCCGGGTCTCCAGTCTGATATTGATTTCCTATACAGTCTCAATTATTTCAATATCATGAGAAACTGGGATGACTGGGAGGCCTCGATGGAGAACATGATGATGCTCCATGACGACACCACTCCTCCGCAACAGTATTTGCTACAAGTCATTAAACATGACACACCGGAACCGGAGACCAGTCTGTGTGATGACAAGTTCGTAAGGAAAGATTCTGGGCAAATACTATTTAGCGCTGAAAGATGCAAACAGGTCATCAAACATCAGGTTCTAATTGAAGTTCATTATCAAGAGATAATCACAAATGGTCCTTCTGTGAGCTGGTTGCCTAATTGGGATATTGTACAGACAGTTCAAGTACGCAAACCTCTTCCTGAAATACAACGCTGGATAGACAGATGTAGAGGTAGACCCTGGCCGCCTGATCAGCTACTTGAGGCTGCGCGGGTAGCTCCGTGTTTCCTGGTACCAGCCGGTCATCCAGACAGTGATTACAAACGCGAAGAATGGCGACTCTCTCCGAACCTGATAGAACGAATGTTGATATTTAGCTTTAATATGACACAAATACAATGTTACATTGTTTTAAAACTAATAAAAAAAACATTATTTGCTAAACTTGTGGGAGATTCGTTTACAAGCTTTCATTGTAAAACTATAATGTTTTACACCATCGAAACAACACCTCCTTTCCTATGGGTCGAACACAACCTTATGTTTCTACTTTGGCTTTGTTTACACGTATTAAGGCGATGGCTGCGATTGGGAAGGCTCCCGCATTTTATCATAGAAGGAGTGAACTTGTTCGATGGGAAACTCTCAAAGTTGCTGCAGAAACGCCTTTTAGTGTATATAGACTCCTTGATAAGGAATAACTTACAAGATGTATTTTGTATTGGTATAGATAATATAGGAGGTCGGTTACAAGCGCGTAGTATGCGGCACAGTGAACAGGCAGGGGAACTAAGAGGTGTATGCTTACGTAACAGCATTAGATTACTGCTGAAGTTTGAAGCGTTGGAAATATTGTTAACTAGGTCAATAAGTTTAATACATGAACAAAGCAGTTCTCATACAACATTAGGGCAAGATTTAAAATACGTAGTACGTAATGTTTTTGAAAACTCAACGAATGTTATATTGAAAACTGCTGCTTTAGAATTTATTAAACACGTGTACGCGTTACACATTTCAATGCAATCATCTTATTGTTTGCGAATACGAAACGTTCTTGACCGCGAAATTATAAAGCGTGTCAAATATTGCTTAAATTCGGATGTAGCTTCTAGTCGCTTAAAGTTGGCTTCAATATTGTACTGTAGCGGTCATCTTCAAGCGGCAGTTCGAGTGTTGGAGGATGTGGAAAGGAGGTATCACAGCAATGTCAATGCTGTTTGTGGAGTTAGAGAAAACCAAGGAGAAAGTGATCTGAAGGTGTTTGCTAATATGCTATCAGGTTATAGTGACAAAGGATTCAGTGAGCCGCCATTCGCATCCTGTGTCAGGTTTTGTAGGCAAGAATCGTATTGCACTCCTTTCATATTGTTGTTGGAAATGAAACGCAATATCAATGACGAGGAAATTGAAGAGAGAAATTATTTTGAAAAACTATGCATGGACAGTGCTGAGGTGGATGCTCGTCCGTTTCTATACTATATGCAGTATCTCACGTATGGAGGACTCGGTGAACGTGGCAATCAGCTGCATGCATTTAGAGTATTGATATCTTATATGTGTGATATTAGAAATATAATAAACCATTTTCACTTCGAGACTGCGCTAAACTTATTGGGACACTGCTATGAAATGGAAGGAGACTATTATCAAGCAATACATATATACTTTTTGTCGTTGAGTTGTCTCGGTACAAACAATGCTGCTAACTGGCACACTCAGCGAGTTCTGCGTCTTATTAGTGGTTAAAATTCGTTAGTAAAACATTTTTATTGTGCACAATATTAAACAAATGCACTTTACACGCATTTCAGGAAAAAAGGTTCGTCATCCCTATGTTTATGTATTGAATATTATTAAGTATCAGAAAGTGCAATTCTTATGTATATTTACAAATAGTGTTGTTATGTTGTTAGGTAAACTGATTGATGTCTATCGTATACATCTTCTGATTAGTTTGTTTTGTGAATGTATGCCTTGAACGTTATTACATGTGAATGAATGTGTTGAATCTCATTAAGTTTCAGAAGTTACATGCAGCCACTACAGTAATTAATAAGGCGAGAATTGTACTGCACTCCTTTCATAATGCTGTTTGAAATATAATCGCACTATCACCGAATAAGTGTGACCCTCATAAATTATGTTAAACAGTGGATGGAGAGTGGTGAGGTCTATGTCTTTCTTTCCTAAACTATCTACAGTATCTTACATACAGACGACTTCGTGATCGTGACTTATATGCTGCCTTCTTCAAAGAGGGCATTCACATATATGTGTGTTCCGAAATTTGTGTTTTTAAAATAGATTTGTCTACCTTAAAAGTTGACAGAAACCAAGAAAAAGATCCCGAATAGTTTTATTTCTTTATAAAATCGTAAAGTGCAAGGCCCGTAACTTTGTCATAAATCAGTTGACCGGAACAAAACGCGAACTTTATCTGTCAGTCATGTAGGTTGACCCATACACCAAAATATGGTTAATATATGTCAGGTCAATGTATGCAAGAGTTAAGGGGAAAATTCCGTGAAAAGGTTATTCTAGAAAACAAGTCCAAGGCCCATAACGTCGCCAAAAATCAATGGACCGGAACTAAACTAGAACTTAATCGGTAAGTTACACAGGTAAAGTCACACACCAAAAATAAAGTAAATATCTGAAAGCGTTCAGGAAAAAATCTCCGGAAACGTAATGCCGGACGGAAGGACAAACGGACGGATGGACAGACAGAAAGATTGACGGACATTGCGACTGCTATATGCCTCCCTACCGGAGACATAAAACATTGCTTGTCGTAAGTGATTTGGAACAATCGTCCTTGGCATGTCAATAACCAGACCACGACAACTAAGCACGATGCGAAATCAGGTTAAATTTACATATACAGACAAGAAGCCTAATTTGTCAATGATATGTGCAGCAACACGTAATTAACTTTTTCATAACACATTTGAAAACATTATGACGCATTGTCTTGAACAAATATTGCTACACTACGCTAGTCATATGTTGAAAGTTATGAATTGTATAATAAATACAGAACAATACACACAACCCAATCGTATTAGTAAACAATAAATGTATCCATGTGACAAAGATGCCTCCACACTCCACTGTTGTTTTCAAATGTAATATTTTAATGTGGCATTGGCATTAGAGGTAGGGAGACGGGTGTTACACGTGACACGTTGTTTTAAGGTGATGAACATTTATGCCAACTTTAAAAAAAATATTTCTTCAATATGTGCAAAAACTGTGACTAAGACAAGAATTTCAAATTTGAACGTTCACCTGAAACTGCAATATTGACCTTTGTAGTAGAAAGACAGGTATTACACGCGACAAGTATTTTGATTTTTTTCACATTTGGGCCAATTATTTAATTCAACTTTAAAATATGGCAAAGTTATGTCTTAGACAAGAATGTTCAAGCTGTTTAATGGCAAAATTTGACTTTTGACCTCTAGGTGTAACAATTGATGTATGAACACGGATGTTACACGTGACACTTGCGGTAAATTTAACAAGCTTTTCTCGAATTCTTTAATCATTTTTTAAACAGTCGACAAATACACAACTGTGTATACACAACACAACTTGATTCCATGTTTAACCTGCGTCAAAAAGGTTGCATTTGTTTTTACAGAGAACCGTAAGATTACCGCGAAAGAACGCGGACAAAACTTATTAGGTATTGTGGTTATTATAATGGGAATCTTCAATGAAACGTTCGTGCACCAAACGTAAAAAGGAAGGGAACTCATAATCACCCAATGTCACCCTTTACAAATGAACAGATCCCTCCGAAACATCCTCAAGATGGAGGTCGCCACGGCGTAGTGGATATGTTGTCCGACTAGCGATCGGGAGGTCACGGGTTCGATCCCCACAGTTGGAGCATTCAAGTACTGGTTCTAGTCCCAGGAAACGGACTCGAGAGTGCTTCATATTATCCTTAGGCTTTCGATCCAATCGAGCTAAAATAAATAGTTTAAACTTAACATCCGCAAGATCAGATGAACAGACAAAGTCAAGAAAAGCGACTTATGGAAACAGGCAAATTAGGATCGAATCGGGCGGACAGCAGACCACAAGGCGGAAATGGAGGATGATTAGTCACACCTTCAGAAAACCTCCAGAAGACATCCCACCGCAAGCCTTAAAGTGGAATCCTCAGGGCAAGAGACGAGTTAGACGCCGTAATACCGCATTTAGGCGATCCTGCGAGGAAGAAATGAAGAACCGTAACATGTGATGTGCAGAGCTTAAGAAAGCAGCCCAAAATCAGAGTGCGCTGGAGTACTGTTGCCGAAGCCCTATGCTCCACAAGGAGCTCAAGAAAATAATTCAAGTAAGTCAACCCTTTACAAATAACATGCGCTCCGATGCAATGCGTCTTTCATGGATAATAACTGATTACCAGAATTGAAGTGCTCATAAACAGTAACATATATGCAACGTTTTTTTCAAGGGATTGCTTAATCGGATGTTGGTTGTGTCTTAAATATCAGGAGCCCCTCTTATTTAAAACCGTGCGATCAATATATACACAAGGGCGATATTTCGTGAAACATTCTCGCGCGTCGCTTCGTGTATCGCGCAAAATATCGTGTGTCTCTTCGTGTGTCGCGCAAAATATCGTGTATCTCTTCGTGTGTCTTGTGTCGCCCTTGATGACAGAAGGGCGAGATTATAGATGGCAATATCCGGATTCCGTACAATACGGACTTTGAAATATATTTACTCCATGTTAGAGGTAGACCAAAATAATTCGCATTTAGAGGGATAGGCTGAGTAATTGTAAGAGCGTGTGAAAATCAGAATTGATCGAACCTTGGATATAACATCGAACTATGTAATGATTTTATCGAGAGTATCTTTACTCGAGTAGTGTATATGACCTTTAAATTGTTTAGGCTTTTAAAAACGGATAAGGAGTGTATCTTCTATGATATTTAAAAGAAATACAAGTGACAATTATTTTAATGCAGTACGAAATTTAGCAAGTATAAAGCATTCAATTTTCTTTACTTTGCTCTAACATATTACTTTGTCAATAATGACAATAACAAATCTCAAGACTATGTTTGTGAAACGTAAAGAAATATATTTTTTAATTGTCCTTGTTTGTCTTTTGAGTATCAATTTATTTGCCTTAATGGCTTGGTCATGTATGGATCAAACAATTTTAGGCAAGGTTATTCAATACATACTTTCACATCGTTGCTTTCAATGTTTTCATATCAGCCGTTTGATTAGTGTTCTCATGTATGACTCAATCTAATCTAACTGCAGAAGAAACATCCTTCTAAAAATTACTTAAAGTAGTTATTTTTTTCCAAACAATGTTTATATATAGCTAAACGAAAACAAGACAAAAACAAATTAACCTTGCGAATTAATTCATGTGGCGGTTGGAGGGGTTGAAATGGTGGAATCAATGAGGGAGGAAACTACGATAGCCCAGCATCTGAGATCATGTGACAACCGTTTCAACAAATTCGCTACTTTTAGAAACATACGTTGCGTTTAGTCAGAACACGAAACAATTCATTGTTTTAAAGATTTGAATGAAAAACAGGCGCACTATTTTTGTGATATCTACATTTTCCCTCGGTCATACTGAACGCAGCGTATTGCCACGCTGTATGTATACAATGATTGTAGCATGCACGGGCGGACCCAGGATTGGGGGGGGGGGTGGATATTGAAAGATTTGCTGGGGGTACAGGGTGCCGCTAGGGCCCCTTGTGGGTGCTGGGCGAAGCCCGGCTATGGGTCCTGGGGGGAAGCTCCACGATTTTGGTGATTTTGAAGGCTTTTACAACCACCTCTCGAGCATGTCACGCCTTATGGATTTTCATCAAAGTACCTTCTTATAATTCCAAAACAGTGCATGGTTTATACGTAATACGGATGGATATTGATGGAAGAAATGCTATACAGAAGAACACACTGACGGTTATATAGGCTTGTCTTCCCACAGCTTTGGGATAAAAGCTTGTCAAAGTCTTCTGCATTTTCGCTCGTTTTGGCGTTGGCGCATCCATCTTTGTTGACATAAAATGCAGCGATAAGAGAATCAATGTGCAAAAAGAGGGATACATCAGAATCGCAAAGTTCGACTTGAAAAACCGGGCGACAGAGAGTCTAAAGTTAAAGCATTTAGCGATTGTCTGTGATCAGTGGGAGATGTTGTGTACGAAAAAGAAGAAACATGAGTTTAAATAGGTTATTTAGATCTAGTCAAGTGTGAAACATCAAATGAATTGACATTACTTTGTCGAATTTAGGGGGGGGGGCGTACGCCACGTCCGCCCCCACCCCCTTGGAACCGCCTGTGGCATGAATTAAACATTCAACCTGATAAAAGATGTAAATATTGAAAACGAAACTGCACCGAAAAATGTAAGAGTGATTGTTTGCCAGCATTCAAGAAACAAGAAGTTTTTCCCCAATACTTTTTTTTCTGATTTCCCACTCTCAATAGACCGCCAACAACCTAAAATATTCATCACATTTACATGCGTACGTTGGTCTCTGGGTTCAATATATATCAGCATGCATTTGTACGAGCTCACAAATAATATCTGCATGTAAATGGTCAATCAAGCATTCAAGGTGAGCTTTTTTCCGCCCTTTACAATTAGATAAATAACATATTTCCCATTGCACTTTTGTCCGGATACCTATTATTAATATGGTTTACCGTCATTGTTTATCACAAGTTATCATTCTACGATATGATCGATTTTATAATCTCATATATTTAACGTTTTGACTTTAAACAGCATTCTCATATATATAATTATATGCGTGATAAATATTGTTACAGAGTTAACTAATAAATAATAAGCAGTCGAGTTAGTATATGTACGATGTTTTCAATTTCAACTGCGTGAGAAAAAAAAACACTTTTCAGTATTCGATGTTTTTGTTGACGATAATTTGAACATGTGTTTGTGTCGGTGTTCTGTATTAGTGGCGACATGACGTGTCGATTGTATGTCTGGCGGTAAGCGAGTACGGGGGGGGGGGGTTGATTTGAGTGACCAGTTTTTCAAATATTGACCCCTGTTTTAAGCATGTGATACTGGAGATATATATGATTTACACATAACATTACTTGTGGCCGTTTAACATTCCACAAATTTGAAATTCATCATATAGACAAAACAAAGATAATTTCGATACTATATGATTTTGTTTTTCGATTCGTTATATGATTTACAGGTGTTTGACAACTTTTGAATGTTTTTTTTCAACAACAATTCAATCCATTTTATTGAACCCGTATTCCGTCTGCAATATCCTTCCTGGTTCATATTGAATGCACATTCTTTTTTTTATCTATATCGTAAGAAATTCTGATATGCGTTTAAGTTAGCGCCCAGTAACATGTCATACAACATGTGTAAACATACCATGACGTCACTAAGTGACTATCAGCCGTTGTTTACACAATGCCATAACAACTGGAAATCTCCGTTGAATCCACTTGCTTTCGATTTCACTTGAGACTTCAACGGATTGTCACGATACACTGCTCGAAAAACAAGTAAGTAATGATATTTATTATTACTTATATTTGATGATAACATGTTTATGAAGCCATGCTTTATCTTCTGCTGAAAAAAAGACATTGAATATAAGTAGCTATACTAGCAGGTGGTCGACCATGTTCAAGTTATATTGTAAATACTATTCATTTTGTTTAATTCCAACATGCAAACGGCGAGATCAAGACTGAGACTGTTCAACCATAAAAACTTAATTCATATAATTTTTAATAAAACTATATAAAGAAGTGAAACTCCAGAAGCTCCAGCAGTATTGCATTTCTATTGTACACACCTTCGTGATTCTTTATTAATGGCAAGTGAAAATATCAAATAAGATGTGTTGGGGCAGTTATGATGTTGGTATATATAATAATATATATTTCTTATAATTTGTCCATAGTTCTTCCATACAAATTCTTTGCGAAAAAATGAAATAAAAACGTAGGGTAACCGACTTTGTTTCGATTTTATTTTCGATAATTCAACTCTTTTTTTTACATTAAAACTGCTCAATTACGTATCATGTCAGTCATTAATTATCATGTCAATACTACTCTATCGCTGATAAAATGTGAAGCTATCACAATTTCGGTAGAGTGTAAGCTGAAGTACAACGATTTATATGAAATCAAAACAAACCTTATCAGTAAAATGCATAACGATACATGCATGTCAAGATATAGAGGTTTTATAAATTCGTTGTGACCTATTAATACGATAAAAGAAAAAGTTACTCATAATTAAGCTTAACATTATTTTTTCTATAAATAATGTCATTTTGCATATCTTTTAAAATGTTTTTTGTCTCTATGCTCTCATCATTAACTAACATTAAAAACTGTAAATAAATGCACTAGTTTTAAAATACAAAACATAGCAAAGTAAGCCATTAAATAACAACTAGATCTACAACGAAATGGTTATCAATTAATAGACTAAACACATGCCTATATATATGTTAACATAAGTTCAACGAGTGTGATTGCTAACCAGTCAGTGCGCATTAATGGTTGCTAACAATACGATTCAACTGTTCTATGAGTTACTTGTCGTTTCTTTTGCTTACTTGAGCACAACGTCCTCATGGTGAGCTCTTTGGATCATGTTTTTATCCGTCGTCCGAACGAGTTCGAAAATTAGTAACGTCGGATTAAAATCTAGGTCATTTGGTGAATTGAACGAACAATTGTGAGAACACTCTAGAAGTCACATTTTTTTGGCAAAATCATCATTAACTTGCTCTGAATGTTTGTCCTTATCATATCTCGTTAGAGTTCAAAATTCGTTACGGTTCGTTTAAAAACATGGCCGGCCAGTGGCGGTGAAATGGATATTATCAAGCTTTAGTGAAACCTCCTGAACACTCTGGTTGCAAGATTTATTTCCAAATATTCGTGAACGTTGCTCTGAACATTTAATACGGCGATATATTGGCCGATTCTGCTTTTCGGTTCTATGAACAACATTGCAGCCAGGAGGTAGGACAGTTTACCTTAAATGGAAACTTCCATAGTCCTCATCTTCATATCTTCGTCTTAATAAAAATTGGACAGAACATTTCCCTTGCCAATTCTACCGAATTCGAAACTGGGTTATACAGGACAAAACAATTGGTCAATAGGTCAACGTATAGAAAAAAACTCTCTAACACTCTAGCGGCAACATGTATTGCCCAATCTGCAGGAAACTGGTAAGATCAGTACCTTTTTTTCTTGATTATGCCAAGAGCTTGTTTGAAATTGAGTCACAGGGATCAAAATCTAAATATTTAATCAACTGGGGCTAGAGATACGGTCCTTAGATCAAATCAAAGAAAATGGCGTTATGAATATGGTGTCCGCCTAGCGACCAGGAGGTCATGGGTTCGATTCCCAATCGGGATGCGTTCTATATAGGCCCAGGAAACGGACTCGAGAGCGTTTCCATAAGAATGTGACTTGCGATGTAATCGAGCTTAAAAAAATAGGTTTTAACTCAATTAAGAAAATATATTGGCTTAGTTCAAAATTTGGTCACATGTTATCCAAATTTAGGTTACTGGTTAAAATACAAAAAAAAATGGCGAACACTCTAGAGGCTACATTTTGACCCAATCAGCATCAAGCATGCTCAAAATATTATTTTTTTTGTATGATATCTTGGCAGAGTTTAAAAATGCAAACGCGTTTTAAAACAGTTAACTTCCTTCAGGTTGCTAGCGAGCGACTCTTTTTAATCATTTTAAAATCGAAATAATATGTCTGAAGTTCTAATAAGTGGAAACTGATGTAGAGTTCTTAAGTTTGATGGCTTAGATATATATCAAACCCTCCAGTTCCGCTTCAAGAGTCTTACGACTTATCTGAGATAAAATAGTTTAGACATTTTATTAAAAACGGCACGTACATGTTTGTATCAATTGACAATCCATGATGTAGTATCTGAATAATCTTAAAGCGAATGGAACACAAGTGTGCATCCACTGCTTTTAGTATGAATTGTTTTAGAACAAATCAACAGATGAGTATAAGTTAAAGATACTATGACACAGAAAGACATGGATTCCTAATATAATTAAAATTATATATTTTTTTACATAAAGGCACTTCACTAAAAGATTAGTCATTGCGTTGATGAACAAGTGAAAAGTTGACAGAAACAAGTAATTAAACTTTAACTAACCAAAGTAAGAATCAAACTGAAAGATGACTAAGGGTCATTAAAAAAATGTAAGTGAACATCACTTTAACCAACTGCGCTATCATGCTTGGTAATTGGCCCTATCAAATATATGGATATATTGGATATTCAAAATAACAATGGCAAAGTTTCAACATAAAAAGAGCAAAACAAACAGCCGCATACTAAATCAAAACTAAATCAGTGTGAAGACTTGCAAAGTCTGAAATAAGTAAATTTAATACAAAAATCGTTAAATACCAAGACAGGCATGTAGCTTTGATTCATTTGACAATGCAATTGTCAAGCGTGTAATTTGTTTAAAACTGGTATATTTTCATCCGCATTGCGCAATTAATGCAAGTTTCTAATTCATTATTTTGGTTTATAAAGGTACATGTTTCAATAAAGGGGACACTATTTGTGTCAGAAGAGCGTACATGGAGTTCACTACATCAAAGCGGTCGAACAACGATCGAAATCAAAAACTTGAAACAATGATGGAGGTATATTATTTACATTTGTTTGTATTATATTGGTTTTTATTAATGGTTAATACTGAAGATAATATGTACAAAACACCTTCTCTGAAATATGGGCAAACCGACAGATATACATAGATAGGCATACAGACGGATGGCAAAAAGAGGAGCCGACCGAACGACCGTATCCGGGCTGGCGGGGCGGGCGAACATTAAGACAGACCGATATATTCACATACGCATTAGAAAGGACTGACTGACAGATTAACCGACTGGCAGGCGTGTTAACGGATGGTTAAGGGAGCCGACTCACAAACAAGCAAGACGGTCAATAACATTTACATAATGACACATGTTCAGTCTAAAATTAAAAAAACAATCTTCAATAATAAATTGTCACCTTTGATTAAAAGTGAAATAACATGTGTATATCTAGATTCCAGAGTATTTCACAGAATTGTCTATACGTTTTTCTGAAGCGCTTGATGACAGTGGAGCCGGGATAGATACTGTACGTGAGCGAAGAGGAACATACTTGTGGAGGGAACGGATAGAGATGTTATTATCGCAACTAGCAGGAAAGAACTCTGAGTGTTTTCATTTCGGGAGCCAGTCCGAGGGGACCACCACTCCCGGTCTACAGTCGGATATCCTATTCAGTAACAATAATATTAATATCATGAGAGTTTTGGAAGACTGGGAGGCAACGATGACGAATTTTGTGATGCTCCACGACGACATAAAGCCTCCTCAACAGCACTTGCTACAAGTCATCAAAATGGACACACCGGACCAGAGACCAGTCTTAGTAATGATATGTTCATAAGGAAATACTCTGGGCAAGTACTGTTAAGCGCTAAACGATGGAAACATAAAATTGAGCATGGGCTTAATTATCCAGGAAAGGCAACCACAAGTGGACCTTCTGTCAGCTGGATGCCTAATTGGGATATAGTGCAGACGGTTCACGTACGCAAACCTCTTCCTGAAATACAACACTGGATAGACAGATGTAGAGATGGACACTGGCCACCTGTAGAGCTTCTTGAGGCTGCACGGGTAGCTTCGTGCTTTCTGGTACCCTCCGGGCATCAAGACAGTGATTACAAACACAAAGAATGGAGACTGTCTCCAAACCTGATAGAAAGAATGTTAATGTTTAGCTTTAATATGACACAAATAAAATGTTACATTGCTTTAAAACTATTTAAACATTCATTATTTGCTAAAATTGTGGGAGATTCTATAACAAGCTTTCATTGTAAAACTATAATGTTTTACACCATAGAAAAAACAACTCATTCCCTGTGGTTCGAACATAACCTTATGTTTTTACTTCGGATTTGTTTGAACGTTTAAAGGAAATGGCTGCGATTCGGAAGGCTCCCGCATTATATCATAGAAGGAGTGAACTTGTTTGACGGGAAAATGTCTAAGGAGAAGCAAAGACGCCTTTTTAGTGTATGTAGACTCTGTGATAAGGAACATCTTACAAGATGTATTTTATATTGGTATAGATAACATATGATGTCGGTTACACACGTGTTGTATGCGACAAATTGAAGAAGCTGGGGAACTAATTATTCGATTCTCCTCACGTAACAGCCTCAGCTTACTGCTGAATTACGAGTGCTCGACATACTTTCTTAATCGGTTACATGATGTAAGAGCATTATTACATCAACAACGCTCGTATAATACAACATGCGCGCAGGATATAACACATGTTGCAACACATTTTGGATCCACCGACAATGATTGTACTTTATCAGATTTCTCTTTTGTACCTATTATGTTGTTCAAAACACTCTTGACCTCTTATGCAAAGAAACATATTGGATACATTAATTAAAAACAATGATTCCTAACGGTCTAAATAATAAACTGCTTTATGACATATAGAACATAAACATANATTTTAATCAATATAAACTAATAATTGTAAAATAATACGGTATTTTAGAACTTTTCTTTTTTCGTCATTCGTGGTTTGCAGTCCCTTTACATGATAATGCAATTGAAATGAATTATCTTGTGTATTGCTATTTAATTTTAATTACGATTCTATGAATCGGATAATATTTTACAATGTTATGGATTATTTATAACTATGGACCAAGAGTAAGGCTTGGAGCTCTAAACCGGTTTACAAATCCACTGCTTTACATTGGTCGTTCTAATGCTTTGATCCCGTATCTAGTTTTTTGTGTTTTATTGTATGTTTGTTTTGTCTTGTCTAGAAGCACAACACGTGTTTTGTGTCTACTGTTTGGCATTATATACATTGCCATATCTAAAAGGCATCGCGTTTTCTTTCCTGATTATGCGGCTGAATGTTCACTTTGTGTATACATGAAAACGCAGATGTGTCAATGCAGTATTAAGAAGGCGCAGTTTTTTCCCAATGTGTGATCCAATGTGAATTGGCAAAAGCGTGATAGTCTGAGATGTTACTTCCCGTGCCAATGTTGATGCAATATTATATATTATATTGAATTTGTGTTGCAACCCCACAATCGCACAACATTGCATGATTTTAACGTTTTGACCGGTCCTCTACGCATGGTTATGTATAGCAAGTACAAATGGAAGGTAAACCCACCTCTACAAAAGGTTACAAAAGTAACCCGACCAATCAGTGACTTAAATTACAAAGTCCGAATGAATGTCGTTTATCGTGAAAAGAGCAGATGATGGCCAGGGTCTTGATAAATTTAAAGTATCACAAGGTAGGCGCATGATGATACCAAGTATTTATCACTTATCTGCGTAGCTATTTTATTTGTCTTAATGATGTATATGTGTGAGTATACTTGTGTACATTAAGGCTAAAATAAAATTTAATTTATCACACATATGTATACATATAAATGAGAATTAACATGCGCTCTTAATATATAAATTTGCAAAGCATATTTTCATTTAGTTCAAATACTGCTGCTGAAACTAAGAACAAAATAATTTATTGATTGCGTAAAACCATGGTTAAATGTAATAAAGATTAAGACAACTTTTTTATCTTGGATATGACAATATGATATTTAAATACTAAGCAATATGTATGGGAAATATCAATGGTGTATAGGGTGCAAGCTATTCTAGGCTAAAAGTCGCTGAAATGATTTCATATTTCATACGCATGGTCGAAATTATAGAATGTTGCTCGTTGATAATTTCAAAACATAACGTTGAACAGATCGTCCAATTAGTTTTTCAAATGAGAAATTTGGTAAACAATTGCTACGCGCATCGTTTAGTGAAAGATAAACATGTCCACTTTCCCATACATAAATCATATCTCGACCAATGAAATGCCGTTGCAAATATCACATGGGAATCACATGATAAACACTTTCTTGTTTTGCAAAGCGTTAAATCGCAGTCGACATGTCATCTCCTTTAACAGTAGACAGTTTTGTGCAATAAATTACATTTGGCAATCGGAAAATCGTTTGAATCAATGTTTAACGGATTAATGTATTAAGGTAAGATATATATTTATATATTACGTTGCGATGGATGAATATTACATGTACAAGTTTCACAACAGGTTTGAACTAAAGACAAAAATTGGTCCCGTGTGGGAATGGCGTCTTTGAAACTAAGTGTTTAATGAGGCTCGTCGAGTTTGAAATATTACATTAATTGTATTGGTATGTAAACATAAAATACTTAATTATACTGTTGAAACCTGATAAAAATAAGAATCAATAGCAATGAAGACATCAGCAATTTCAAATATGTCTTCTAAACATTTGCAAATTCAGTTGGAATGTCATGACAGGAATGAAAACCATTTTGGTATATACGTTGTTTAACTGGAATTAGTTTTTTAAGTGTGTTTTTTTTCAATGATATAGACCCTAAATAACATCGAATTTTAAGAAAACATGCAGTTCTTCAATTAAGAAACGCTAATACATATGTACACAAGGTTTAAAAGTGAAATTGACCACACGATACATATAATGTTTATTTATGCATATCTATGTGTGCATATATTGATGCACCAAACGATAAATATAATGTTTATTTATACATATAGTGTTGCATTTATTCAACGTTTTATTAACATCTTCATAAAAAGTTTTTCCAGTTTTAACTCAAACAAGTTTAAAAATTGGTTACGTGAGTTCGAAAACTAGGTCACTTGGTCATCTGAAAGAAAAACCTTGTGAATACTCTACAAACCACGTTATTTGCACAAACATCACAAAACTCGCTCAGAACATTTGTCCCAATCATATACGGCCGAGGTCAAAAAATGTCTTGGTCCGTTAAAGAACAACGCCGCAAGGGGGAGGGGAAAAGTTATTATTGGGCTATAGTGACATATTCTGAACTCTATAGATGGCACAGTTATTTCCATTCTTCATGATAGTGGCTCAGAACAGTTGTCAACATTTGTTCCGTTGAAAAATGTGACTGCAAGGAGTAGGCATTTTTCCTTATATAGCTATAGAGGTCACATTTATTGCCCAATTTTCATATATCTTTGCATGACGATTAAACCCAATCATATATCTGCAAATTTCTTAAGTGGGTTATATTAAGTAAAAAAACTAGGTCAGTATGTCGAATTTAAAAAACAACTTGTGAACACTCTACATGCTACATGTATTGCACATTCTTTAAAAACTTGGATATAGCATAACATTCGTTCTAATTATGTTTCAGGCGAGTTCCAAACTGTGTTACGGGATCAAAATCTAACTCGCTAGCTCAAATCAAAGCAAACTCTGGTGAATATTTAGAGGCCATTGTATTGCCCACTCTTCATTGAACTTGTTAAAAACATTAAAAAAAATGATATCTAAGCCAAGTTCCATACTTAATCAATGGGGTAAAATTTTAGGTCACTTGATCGATTAAAAGAAAAAGCTTGGTAACATTCTGCAGGTCATATGTATCGCCCACGCTTCATGAAATATGGTGTGACCAAACGTAGCAATGATGATTCCTACGAGTTCGAAACTGAGTCAGTTGGAATCAAAATTAAAGAAAACGCTTGAGAGCACTTATTGCTAGATTTTTAAGAAACTTGCTCGGAATATTTATTCCGATGGATGATATCTTGGATGAGTTCAGCACTGGGTCACATGGTGTAAAAATCTACTTCAAAGGGTAAAATCAAATTAACTCAAAAGCTTGCGAGAACGCCAAATTGTGTGTACCAAACATCATGAAATATGCTCAGAATATGTTTTTCTAATGATATCTGGACCGAGGTTTAGAATACAAAAGCTGATCAAAACAGTGTCGCAGGCCAGCTACTTAAGACGTGTGGTCTTCTTGTTTGTCATTTTACAATTTAAAAAAATATGTCTGATTTTTTAAAAAGTGGAATCTGATGTAGATTTCAACTTCGTTTCTTTCAATATTTAATAAGACAAATTTAATCTCACATATAATAAAAATACTCCATTATAATCCCCACTCATGAGTGTGTCAGTAAATATAGGATCGGGAAATTGCTTTTATTATTTATTGTTTTCAAAGTTCAAATACATCAATACATCAGTATGATTTAAAGGGACTCTGAAAAAGAAAAACTGGATTCAAACTGGAATGCTAATTATAAATTGTTACATTAATGCACTCTGCTAAAACATTGGTCATCAAGTTAAAAAAAAAAGTTAGTTAACAGTCGGAAAATAACCAAAGTGAGTATCAAACTCAAACATGTCTAAGCAGCGGCTATACACAAAAAATACAGCGGACATCACTTTAACTAACTGCGCGAACATGCTTGGTAACTGACCCTGTCCAGCCTACAATTGTCGAGTGTAAACATGTTGAAATGTTAACATAAAAGAGCCAAACGAACAGGCCGCATATTATAAAATAAATTTTACTTCAGAATGCAAAAACTGAGTTCACGCTATACATAGTGAGTTGTATCCGATACTATACCATAATAATTTTGCCAGCACTGATTTGTTTTGATGATTTTGTCCCTTTTAGACCCTTTACATAGTCCCTGAATGGCAGAATATTTAAATAACATATCTATTTTTGTTAATAATGCGCATGCAAATATTGATATTTTCCGTAATACAAATCGTGGTTAGCTAAGAAGTTACGAATATATATTGATCTAGACAATATTTCTCCTTGTGTAATTTCCGCCTGTGTCTTATTTTAAAACGCTTGATACGGCGCAATGTTATCGCAGATCGCAAAAGATAATTATTAAATCTTGATACGTTCAGGTTGCACACGTTTGAAGAAGTAGATGTTGCTGCAAGCAAGACGTGGACACGCAAAGAGTGTATGCTTGCCTCTCCACGGGAATCACAACCGAAGAAAAAAGTTTGTGTTTTTAAACGAATCTTCGCAATCATCAGTATTTGTTGTTTTAGCATCGTTTATTCTGTAACAAAATATGAGCGGGAACATTACTTATACAATATCAATACTGCCGTGAAGTAGTTTTTCGTCACAGAAACTGCTTCACAGGAGAAACGTCATAAACTGTGAAATAAATTGAATACAAATACAAGTACACAATGCTGGTTCAGTAATAAATTTAAGTGAAGGAATAAATAAGGACGATTTGTAATATAACAGATAACAAATCAAATCAAATCAAATCAAATTTTATTTGAAGTCGGTACATGTGTAACGAAGAAACATTAGCTATGAATAGATATTAACCGAAAGCTCAGATAACGTCCCGCCCAGCTCTGCTGTATCTTATTGTCTAAGTACAAGGTCACACGGAATTTTAATCATTTTTTGAATTCACTAAAACGTAGATTTTATACAATTATTATTTTATACGACAAAAATAATAAGATTGTGTAAGCGTAAAATAGAGTAAGCGTTGAGCATTGTTAATTGCTGTAACAACCAACGGTTCGTCTTTCTTATTATTCTTTGAATCTCAATACTAGCTTCTCGGCGGAAAACCAAACCGTCGATAACTGGCCAGTATATTACTAAATATACATAAGATTTACTCTTGAAGAAAAGCAATTAACAAACAAGCGGAGCACTCGAATACTGAATCAGTTTGTATCTATTTATTTTTAAATGTATGATATTGTATACATACTATTTTTGAAAAGTTTGTATCAAATATATATATACTATCATATAAGTATCGTTGACAAACAAGACGAGCAAGTTACTTTTCGACAATGAAATTGACAGGCGTGCAATTTTATATAAATAAATAAATATATATATAAATAAAATGGCTATATTTTTTATTGTACATATACAATATGTTCCAGTATATTTATTTTTGATTAGGCGGGGACTTTTTGTGTCAGAAGAACGTGCACTGAGTTCACTTCATCGAAGCGGTCCAAACACAAGGATATCAAGAACCTGATACAAAAATAATGCAGGTATATCAAACACATTTGTTTTTGTTATATTCGTTTTTATTGAAAGTTTATTCTTGTCATAATAAGTACATATGTGACAAAGGACCAACCGACACGAAGACATAGGTAGGCTTACAGACGTTCAAACGGACTAATAGTCGGAAGGAAAGAGGAGCTGACCGAACGACCAATACACAGGAATTTGTGACCAGACAAAATTGACTGACCTGACATGCAGATAAATAGACAACTAACGGAGAGAGCGGCAACATTAGTGCGGGCGGGTGATGGGCGGGCGTTTGGAAGGACATCGTTCGTGCGAGCTGGTTTTGTCCGGTTTTGCGGGGCGGGATAACAGTTAGACAGACGGACATGTAGACAGACGGACGGACCTGACATGTAGACAGACGAACGGATAAACCGACAAGCACGCGTGAGAAACGGGTTCGGGGGACCGACTCAGAAACTTCCAAAACGGACGATCATTTTTACATAATGAAATACGGTCGGTAAAAAACTGAATAAACAAAAACAATAATTTCATTTGAAAAAAGGTTTGAGTTTTCTTAAAACAGAGAAAATCACAATTTAAAATAAAACTTCAACAAATTGTATTTGAATCATTGCTGTTTTATCTGTATCTGCGCGTTATGGATTTTTCAGTTCTCGTGAACATATTTACCGACTTGACATATATAAACGTAAGAATTTAAAATATTTAAAAAGCTATACTATGAATTTACTTTGTTCAATATATTTCACCTGTACATATTTTGTGCAAACCTATCAAATAACATGAACTAGGAAAGTTAAAGTTATCAGCAAACATATATAAAACTGATTGATTTCAATCAAAGAAAATGACATAAACATCAGATATATTATATAACGTTGTAGAATCTGTGAGAACCAACATAATACTAATGGTACCACTGATCAAATAAAATTTGTGTATCTAGATTCCAGAGCAATTCACAGAATTGTCTATCCGGATGTCGGAAGTACTTGATAACATCGGAGCTGGGAAGGACACTGTATTGGAGCGGAGAGGAACATACGTGTGGAGGGAGCGAATAGAGACGATAGTATCGAAACTAACTGGAGTCATTATTGAATGTTTTCATTTCGGAAGCCAGTCGGAATGGACCACCACTCCAGGTCTCCAGTCTGATATTGATTACCTAGTTAGCCACAGCAGAGTAAATATCATGAGAGACTGGGAAGACTGGGAGGCCGGGATGGAGAACCGTCTGATGCTTCATGACGAGATTACTCCTCCTCAACAGTACCTTCTACAAGACATCAGTGATGACACACCAGAACCGGAAATCAATCTGTATGATGACATGTTCGTGAGGAAAGATTCTGGGCAAATACTATGGAGCGCTGAAGGATGGAAACAGGACTTAACATATAGTACGCAAACCTCTTCCTGAAATACAACACTGGATAGACAGATGTAGAGGTAAACACTGGCCACCTGTTCAGCTTCTTGAGGTTGCACGAGTAGCGCCGTGTTTCCTGGTACCAGCCGGTAATCCAGACAGTGATTACAAACGCGAAGAATGGCGACTGTCTCCAAACCTGATAGAACGAATGTTGATGTTTAGCTTTAATATGACACAAATAAAATGTTACAAAAAACTAATTAAAAACTAATAAAAAAATCATTATTTGCTAAAATTGTGGGAGAATCTATAACAAGCTTTCATTGTAAATCTATAATGTTTTACACCATAGAAAAAACACTTCCTTCCCTGTGGTTCGAACATAACCTTTTGTTTCTACTTTGGCTTTGTGTAAACGTATTACAAAAATGGCTGCGTTTGGGAAGGCTCCCGCATTATATCATAGAAGGAGTAAACTTGTTTGATGGGAAACTATCTTAGTTGGAGCAGAGACGTCTTTTAGCGTATGTAGATATAATGATAAGGAACAACTTACAAGATGTATTTAATATTGAAACAGATAACGTAGGATGTCGGTTACAAGCGATTAATATACAGCGAATTGTACAGACTCGAGAAATTAGTGGTATTTACTTGCGTAACAGCATTAGCTTACTGCTGAAGTTTGAGTGCTTGGGAACATTTTGTAATATGTTAAGACCAGCTATACATAAAATACTCAGTTCTAATACAACCTCGGAGCAAGATATAAAATATGTATTTCACAATGTTGTTGAATACTCCACAAATGTCAGATTGAAAAATGTTGCTTTAACATTTATTAAACACTTGTATGCGTTACACAAAATTCCATCCAATCATCTTATTATTTGCCACTACAAATTGTAGTTAACCGCCAAATTATAGGTCGTCTCCAATATACCTTAAACACTGATGTGGCTTCAAGTCGCTTAAAGTTGGCTTCTATATTGTACTGCAGTGGCAATCTACAAGCGGCGGTTAGAGTGTTGGAGGATGTGGATAGGAGGTATCACAGCAAGGTCAAGGCTTAGTGTGGATGTAGAAAAGTACAAGGAGATAGGGATCTGAAGGTGTTTGCTAATATGTTTTCAAGTAACAGTGACAACGTATTCAGTGAACCGCCATTCGCAATCAGTGTCAGATTTATGAGGCCAGAATCGTATTGCACTCCTTCCATATTATTGTTTGAAATGAATCGCAATATCACTGAAGAGGAAGTTGCACAGAGAACTGACTTAGAGGAAACATGGATGGACAGTGCTGAGGTGGATGCTCGTCCGTGTCTATTTTATCTTCAGTATCTCACGTATGGGGGACTCGGTGAACGTGACAATCAGCTGCATGCATTAGTTGTCTTGAAGTCCTATATGTGTGATGAAAGAAATTAAATCAACCATTACCACCCCGAGACTGCACTGAACTTACTGGGACACTGCTATGAAATGGAGGGATACTATGACTTGGCGTTATATTACTGCGCGGTATCGTTGAGTTTGTACGATTCAAACAATGCTGCTAACTGGCACCTCCGGCGTGTTCTGCGCCTTATAAGTGGTTAAATTACTTAGTGAAACATGTTTCTTGTTCACAATATTAAACAAATGAAGTATTCAAGCATTTTAGGATTAAAAGTTAGTGATCGCTATGTTTATGTATTTTATGTTATAGTGTACAAGAAAGTGCGATTCATATGTATATTTAAAAATATTGACATCGTTATAATGTTCTACATGCCATTTTAGAAGTAACCCAAAGAGCAGGATCTATGTTGTACAGTTTGTGATGTTGTTTGGTAAACTGATTGATGTCTGTCGTATGGATCTTTCGATGTGTATGTGTTGTGAATGTATTTCTTAAACGTAATTGTGAATGAATGTGTTGAATCTCATTAACTATCAGATGTTACATGCAGCCATAACATTAATTAATAAGGCGAGAATCGTACTTCACTGCTTTCATAATGCTGTCTGAAATAATAAAAAAAAAACGCAATATCACTGCAAAAGAAGTTGCAGTAATAAATTATGTTGATAAACAGCCGGTGGACAGTGTTGAGGTTGATACTCTTCCTTTCCTACACTACCAACAGTATCTCACATATAAATGACTCCGTGATCGTGACAATCAGCCACATGCATTCAGAGAATTAGCGTCCTATATATTCAATATAAGTAATAACCTGTTTTATCCGGAGACTGCATTGGACTTGTTGGGACACTGCAATGAAATGCAAGGAGACGGGCGTAATATAACTACGAGTTACCGTTAAGTTTGTACGATACAAACAATGCTGCTAACTGGTATGTCCGGCTTGTTCGTCGTATATAAGTGATTAAAATAACGTGTGTGAATCACGTTTCTTGCGATCCAAAATTACAAAAATCACTAAACACGCATTAAAGCATTCAAGATTCATGATCGCTGTGTTGTATGTTTAATTTTATAATTATTTTATATTTCAAAATTATTGACAGCGTAATTACGCTCAACATGCACATTTAGTAGATTTTCATAGAGAAGGATCTATGTAGAACTTTTTGTCATGTTGTTTTGGTAAACTGATTGATATCTGTCATACGCATTAACTGATTAATATTTTTTGTGAATGTATGCCTTGAACGTAATTGTAATTGAATGCGTTTAATCTCATTAAGTATCAGAATATACATGCAGACATTGCAGCAATTAATATAATTCTTACATGTATATCTCAGTTGATTACTAAGGACTTTGAGGATAATATCACGTGATGATATAAATATATGAGCCTCGCTCTGTTAACAGGGAGTTTTATACAGGTGCGTAAAGTGTCGTCCAAGATTAGCCTCTGCAGTCCGCCCAGGCTAATCAGTGACAAAACTTTCCGCTTGTATTGTGCTTTTCGATTAAAGGAAGAATGTTCTTGACGAATCAAGTAAAGGCGGAAAGTGTCGTCCTTTATTAGCCTGTGCCTGTTTCACACAGCGAGACTCATATGTTATTACCTTCCATGGTAAACGTATACATGTATTAAAAGTTTCAAGGCAATATTGTTCATCCAATTTTAATGAAACTTGGTAAGAATGTTTGTCTTGACAATATATCGAACAGATTTGAATCTGGGTAAAGTGCATCCAACAACCTTGGCCACCCTGTAACAAAATGTGTTACTCATCTAGAAGAAACGTTTATGTCTAAATCTTGATGACACTTTATCTTTATAATATATATGCCAATTTGAAATCTGGTCAAGTGCGCCAAGAACCTAGGACACGGGGCGAATCTTAGAAAAAGGCCACATTTATGACTAAATCTTGATGAAACTTGATCAGAGTGTTTATCTCGATAATACCTAGGTGGAGTTGGAATGTGGGTCACTTGCGTCTTGAACCAAGTTCTTCACCATTTCAAATCTTTAAAAACTTTCTAACCACTCCAGGGGCCAAACTATTCACTCAATGTATTAACAAATTTGTCAAAATGTGTATCTTCATAATATCTTAAGCACGTTTGAATGTGGGTCACAAGCGTTTAAAACAAAAGCCACCAATTCAAATCGTGTTACTACTATAGATAGATGTTGGACTTAGTTTTGATTAAACTTGGCCAGAATGTTCATAATATCAACTAAAATCCAAGCCCATACACAATCTCTAAAATTATGTATTTCTTTTGAATGAGAACATACAATGAACAACTGAAAGTTTCAAACGTTGTATTTATTTAGTTTTATTTGTTTGCATTCTACTGTTCAGCTAATATCTTGATCCCACTCTACGATTCACAACTAAACCCAATATTTTAGTAATTCTTTGTTAAGTTACTAAGTAAAGAAAACACGATATAAATTTAATAGCGTCGCAGTACCTCAAGCAATCACTTATAGGACACCGGATCAAGTTTTACACTTTATGGTAAACCCAGTTCTTTTTTCGCAAGGTCTCCACCCGTGCCTATCAATTTAAAAGGGTATGTCGAGATTTGTATTTAAATAGCTCCCGATAACAGTGGGCTTTAAAATATATTTTAATCTTGAGATAAAAGTAAGTAGTATATAAAAGTAATTACTGAAGTGTCTTTGCAAAATGTCAAAGGTTATTTACTAAGATAAACCTTTTATCTGGAGTTCTGCACATCGTTCAATTTACTTTGTCATCATCATCATCATCATCATCATCATCATCATCATCATCATCATCATCATCATCATAATCATCATCATCATCATCATCATCATTATCATCATCATCATCTTCGTCTTCATCATCATCTTCGTCTTCGTCTTCATCATTATCATCATCATCTTCATCTTCGTCTTCGTCTTCATCTTCATCATTATCAATCCACTTGTGTCAAATAGTCAACACTTACGTGTACTAACTAATTCCTCTTCGGTTAACTTTCTAACTTATAAACGGATACAATTCTTTGTAATGTGCGCGTTATTTCATTCAATTAAGCGCGGCTTGATAAGAGCTTGCGTTTTAGTGCTTCACAACACCACACGATTTGCTGAAAACACACCAGAAATGTAAGGGTCGACAAATTGTGTACACTATGCCTAGTTCCATTTCTTTTGTGTAAAGTTTTCAGATCATGTTAATTGCAATCTTAGAATACAAGGAGAAAATTAAAATCAAAATACAGACGGAAGTATTATAATGATAAATTTGAGCGAAATGCATGTTCGTTAAGTGTCGTCCCAGATAAGCATGTGCACAGACTTATAAGGGACGACACTTTCGGCTTTAATGGAACGTTTCGTTTAACGAAAATATAAGGCTCATCTGGGACGTCACTTCAGGCACATGCATTATCCCTGTTTTCCAAAGGCATGGTTCACGTTTTATAGAATTGACTCCACCAATCTACATTAACTGGCGTAAAACAGTGCATCCGGAAAACATATTTATATTATTTAAATGTTGTAGTCTTTCCCCATTTACTCGAAAACACGTTAATATTTTGCGACAAATATAACCCAACTCTTTTTTATACGTGTTTTCTCCAATTGCGCATGCGCGGCAACTACAGCGGAAGCGCGTGCAGCTCGCGTCACCCGAACTGTGCCGTACCATGTGGCTGCAAGATAACGGCTATTACAACTTCCCCACTGACGTCGTCTGCATCGTAGGTGAGGGACCGGGGGCGCCCACGTGCTTCGTAAGTAAGACTGAGATCTGGGGCTAGTGGTCAATGGATACCTAAACTGAAGCTTTTCTATGTAAGCTTCGTAAGTGAAACTGGGCCAGTTTTTATTTGATGCATATGGCGAAGCTTTCCAAAGTAAGATTCGTGAATGACACTGGGGCTAGTATTTGCTTCGTAATTGAGACTACCCGTTTCTTTAAAGGGACTGTAAACCACGAATGATGAAAAAAGAAAAGTTCTGAAATACCGTATTTTTTACAATTATTAGTTTATATTGATTAAAATATCACGACTGGTATATAACATTACTTGAAAAAAGTTTATTTTTTTATTTTTGTATTTATTTATTTTTACTGGGTATGCAAACCAAGTAACTACCAGTTAACTATAAATAACGCAAGTAGATTGATCATCATCGTCACGTGGTAAACCCAGGAATGCAAATTGTGCATGCGTAGTGAATTGTATATATTTTATATATAAAATGATCAATCTACTTGCGTTATTTATAGTGTGNCTACTAAAGCCATATAAGGAAAACTACCCCGCCCCCTGGCAGCCATGTTTTTCAACCAACGGCAACTATTGTCGAACTGGTCCAAGATATTATTGGGACACATGTTCTGACCAAGTTTCATGAAGATTGGACAATAAATGTGACCTCTAGAATGTTAACAAGGTAAATGTTGACGCCGCACGACGGACGACGCACAAAAGGCGATCACAATAGCTCACCATGAGCACGTTGTGCTCAGGTGAGCTAAAAAGATATGAAAAGCTATTTTATTCTCAAATAATTAAATAAATTGCAGTTCATAACCTAAATTAAATACATACATACATTTAAACTAAATTTTCACCAAGTTAACAAACAAAATATAGTTGCGCATTTAATCAATACCTCTTACCAGCAGTCCCCATGACTACAAACCTTCTAAGTCTCAAACTTAGTCTTAACTTAGATAGAGCTTAGATGAAGACTAAGATGGAGTAGTAATGGGGTCTGCGTGTTACACATGTCACATGTGTTGCAGGCGATATTTAAAGTTTATTGAGAAGCATCCCAATTAAATAGAGCCCACATTTTCTTTTCATTGCTCATTCCAAGCTAACACCCAATATTACACTATTTTAGATAATTCATATCAATTTTAAGAGATTTCAAATATATGTTTTAAAGCTGCGAGTATTAGGGGCATTCTTGTTCCCAGCTCGCTAGAACAAGAACAAATTACTGTTAAATAAATAACTGTAACTTTTGTCACATAATATAGTATCACAAATGCTAATGTGGCACGCGCAATCTTTCATATAAATAAAGACTAAAATCAACCATAAGTGTATCTGCATTAATTACGGCAGAGCTAAACTATTCAAAGCACCTGCTAAAAACACAGTTGAGACAAAACATCGACCCCCCCCNGGTTTTCCCAGAGTTATTTTAAGATTTTGAATCTTTAATAATGGTCGTGATCATTATCACTTTACTATTTGGAAAACGAAATGACATTTTTTTCCCAGTATTTTATTGACTAGAAGCACACTCAAAGTACATGACATAAACGTGAAAATATTGCCATGAAATATGATACAAAACCGGACGCGACAAACATGCGAATAATAAAACATGAATGTACATAAGATACACATTTAAAAAGATGAAAATGAAATAAAAGACGACTCAATTATGTGCATATGAAGGAAACCAATAAACAGAAGCTGATCAAAATGTTGAGCCTCGTTTTAGGAAAACGGGGTTTATTGCATGAGCTTAAAGTGACATCCTAGATAAGCATGTGTAGTCCGCACACTTTCCGCCTCAACCGGATTTTCGCTTCCTTTAAACGAAAAATGCCAATACCATAACATCGAAAAGTGTCGTCCCTGATTAGCCTGTGCAGACTGCAAGACACTTTACGCACATGAATACAGCTCAGTTTTACCAAAGCTAGCCTTGAATGTGTACATTATACGTTGTCAACTCAGAATAACGGCGTTTGTAAAATACATTTCAATGAAGCATGTATTTTAGACTATCAACAGAATACCAATAATATTTTTGGCCAGCGAGCAAATGTGTATTTATGGATAGGTAAAATAATGTTTTCTGCTTATTAGTCATAAGGATTGTATATATATATATATATACAATCCTTATGACTGGCAAACATAGACCGCTAGCATTATGCACAAAAATAAATATGTATGAAGTGCATTAAACGTAGTGCAGTGAGTTTTCGCTAAAAAGAGGCGTGAAAAGAATAAAACCATTGAAAGTGTATCGTGCCCATATGGCAAATGACTTAAGTAAATGAAATCTTATTAAAATTTGGATTCAAGTCAAAAACAAATTGGATACAGTATTTTTCTTGACATTCCCCGAAGCTAACGCATGCGAAGAACAACGTTCAAAGTGTCGGCAAACGAGCTTGCGAAAAAAAAATCAAACAGGCCGCGGAAGCAGACAACTCCACGCATGGATAACTTCACTTCCTGTGTGGCGGCATCTTGGCGCTGCTAAAGGCTGAACATCGTCTGCATCTCATCGCACGTGTAAGAGGCGTAACTCGGCACGCAGTACCCGTAACGGTCGCTCAGGAGGACGTTGCCGCCGCCTGAGAGCCGGATGCAGCAGAGCGGCGCGTTCGATCCGTATTCCGTGTCGCGCGCGCAGCAGGAATCGCGGTAGAAGCCGCAGATCTGACCTAGCTTGTAGCAGTTTTTGTTATGGAAGTCGCGGTCAGCAACCGCCGGTGCCGATTCTTGGCCTTGTTCTAGTGACCGCTCATTTTCCACGCCGACTCTTTCGGGATTTAGATCCGCGTTCCGGTTCGCCGGA